>JAUTCZ010055229.1:0-10477 GCA_032273805.1 Melanodrymia brightae | reverse complement strand
TCATTCGTGGAAGAGTAGCCTATGTGGCGGCAGCGGGTTTCCTCTGTGACCATGTGTCAATATAGCCATGCGTCTGACATCCAAT
Organism: Melanodrymia brightae; assembly: GCA_032273805.1. Taxonomy (NCBI): domain Eukaryota; kingdom Metazoa; phylum Mollusca; class Gastropoda; order Neomphalida; family Peltospiridae; genus Melanodrymia; species Melanodrymia brightae. The sequence goes on along the minus strand of JAUTCZ010055229.1, from coordinate 10,392 downwards.
AACCGCTGATTTATAGTCGATGTGTTTCTAGTGGCGTCGTTAAATAAAATAAAAACAAGCAAACATACTTGTGCACATTTGGTATAAAAATACATATATTCTTACTGGATTCCTTTTCCCTCATTTTTGAAGCTTGTTGGACTAAACAAAATTATTCCGGTGTCAAGGTTCATGTATATGCCTTTTCATTGTAAATAAGGAATCTATAAATAGACTAACATAATCGATTTCCTTTTAAACGTTTTTTCATGATACCAAGTATTAACTTGATACTTTTCTCTCAATGAAATAAACATGTTATTTGACGACAACAATACACAAATATCCTCTATGTAGTACATGTACTATGATCGATATTCAAAAGTACACCTATTTGGGTTCCCTTCTAAAACCTGTACTCCATAACTTGTAATACATAGAATCCTAATGTGGTTACAGCAGTTTATCATCTGTATGCCATGTGTTGTAACAAAACATGAATGTTTGCCACCTATTATATCAATCAGATACAACCATCCATTTTTGCTGAAGTCAGATTATGCAGTGAGTTCTGTGGATATCTATTGATCTGAGATAGACGGTATGTGTTGGTTTCCACTGTCAGATCAGATAGAAAAGTTCATGTTGCATACTGTCAACTTTAGGACGTTAGGTATTATTAGATCCATGGCTGCAACATTGCTAATTATTTCTTATCCATCTGATATATTCATTTTTCTTTATCATTTGGCTATTTCCCATTCCAACCAGTGATCCACGACTGGTTTATCAAAGGCTATGGTGTGTGCTATCCTGTCTGTGGGAAAGGGCACATAAAAGATCCCTTGCTGTTATTCGAAGAATAGCCTATGTGGTGGCAGCGGATTTCCTATGTAACCAAGTGTCTATATAACTGTATTTGACATACAATAACCGCCGATTAATAATCAATGTGTTCCAGTGGTGCTGTTAAACAAACAAACTTGATCTTTTTATCTTTCTTATTCACTTTTCCTACTCTACTCTGCTTACCATCTGCCTATACCATTTGTGAGTTTTTTAATAAGGAAAAAGTGCAGTACTTAGCTAAATAATTGACAAAATATGTTATGTGGAAAATGGGTGCTAATAAGTATAAGTATGTATCGAATCTGCAAACAGCATACGATTCCACATGTCTGAATTTATAGCTATCGCACAAGGTCAGCTGGAATTTTCACCAGTCCTGATGTAAGTCCTCTGTACATGTCAGTTCACTGGTCCATTCACAAAGTTTTGAATTGAAAATAATATTCTTTTCAGTACTAGTATACTGTAGTATAGATCATTTTCAATAGCATAGATATACATTTGCATATTTTTATACAATCAGGATATTTGTGTGTAAACTGTACATGCAGCGCTCAAGGTGAAGGAAATTAAACGTAAGTTTTATCAATTTTAATGTACTAGTATTATAAGTACTTGTTAAGTATTACATATACTCACTTCTTTTCTGAGAGTGTAGTAGACAACACTACGTAAGTTTCTTTATGCTTGTGACTCATCCTGAATCATGATTAAGCATTTTACTATTGCGAAATATCCCTGTGCAAACAGCTTCAGATCAATGCCATTGGATTTAGTTTTTATCACCAAGCTGTCAACATGAATGCACTAATCGAAACTTAAATTACATAACGGTAAGACTTATAAATTGTTAACATTGTAAGAAAAGTGTGTTGATTGTGAAACTATTTAGATAATTTGATTTTTAAGTACTGTCAGAGTGACAAACAAGTGGTCTAAACTTCAACATGGCCAATTTATGATTTATGCTTCAAATATTTATTCTTTTTCTACTTGAAAAATTGGCTACCTACATGGTGAGCTCTGGTAATAGTACCTGTAGTAATAAAAGAAGTTGAGATACAGGAATTTTGTACCAGAGTGATGTTCTGTAAATGGTTTCAGACACGTTCAACCCACCTCGTCCCAAAGTTGTTTCCAACACCCAAATGTGTCTGGTAATATTTTATCGTAACATGCTGTCTGAACTGCATTCAGAATCTAGCATAACCATCAGATATTTTTAAACCTTAGCACATGCAGTGTTTACTTTAACAATCTATCTCCCCTTGCATCTTGCTTACAAAACTCTTGTTTAATCAACTAAAAACACACTGAATATTTGTCAGGGATATTTCTTCAGTAGCTTGTCCAGTGTGGTGAATTCTTTAATATACTGGTAAATTTATAAAATAAATAGAGAACCTTGTGGTTGGTGGTCGCACTTGAGCTTAAGGTCATTTCTTCATTAGCTCACCTGTTATTTTAGTGAAATATGTTCATGTCATTGGTTACACTAATTGCCTAGTAATTTGTTGCCAATAGCTTATCCGTTATACTTGTTGGAAATTGGCACCATGTGGTTAGTAGTATTAGTAGTCATACTTCAAGCTTATTACACAGAATTTTGAATGGGCAAGGGGGGAGAATTTTAGAACTAGCTAGGACACGCATGTATGATATAAATTATATGAAATACATGTACTCATAAAAATGTATATTAAATAATTGGACTTCATAGCCCACTAACCATTGCCCCCTTCTCCATCTTCGTAAGCCAAGGTATACCATGCCATCTATTAATAGATTCCAGTTTAAATGGAGTGTATTACAGTAATAGATGGAAAGTCGCTTGGTTAGCAAAGTTGCCCCTTCTCTGGTATCACTGCTACTTAATAATGCATGGTGTATTGAGAGGTTTGAGGTTATTATTTCAGGTAATTTGGTTAGTTAGTTATAACATATCTACATGCTTATATCCAATTAAGGTTCAAGTACTTCTGTCCTGAACCCGCAATCCAGCTACTTCTACTACCAGCCCAGAACAGAAGTTAGTATGAGAGAGGAAACCCACTGCTTATTACTAAACAGCAAGTGTCTTTTATAAGCCTCCTCACACAGACAGGTCAGTAGTGGGACACTGGCCGGAGTAAGTGGTGTACACCTAGGCTACTCATTGAGACTTGCAAAGTACATGTACTCACTAAGGTTGGAACAGGTACTGCGATTAAAAATCCTTTTGCTTCAGATGGGATTCGAACCCAGTATCTACCAGTCTTGAGCCTAATGTCTAACTGCTACACCACAGATTTGGTATATGTTAGTCATGTATTGTACTGTATAATAATAAAGTTCATACATTGTGAGCCCTGTGGGTCCTGGCGGCGGTCCTTGTTCATACAAATCAAATTGAGGTATTTATTCATCTATGGTCACATGATTCATACATTGACATGGTTCCTCCCTTTTACTCAACAGTCACATGGTGTGATAAATCTAGAAGTAAAGCTGTTTCCTAACTTAGCTTGTGTGGCTGGGTAATCAGCAGCCTGGCTGGTGCATCGTGGACCAATCAACAGCCAGATTTCTCATGTGCTCAACATGCTAGTCCAGTGAGTGCTGTGGTAGTCAACTGTACATTGATCTATTGATTGTGACTCTTACAGGGAATAAACGCCTGGATAGGCCTGTGGAAAAAACCATCTCTAGTCAAAAACTACATGTTTTCAGTGTTGCACCACTCCGATGAACGGACTATTCAAATACACTAAAGTGTGCCATAAGGTAGGGGAAGGAACCTCAGGATCGTAAAGTTCAGTGATCCTCTGTGTTGTGCTTCATAGGTCATTGTGTTTTTCTGTCTGTCGGCATCTGTGTATTGAATTGCTAATCAGATTTACACACAGGACCACCTGTGTGTTACAAAATATGTATTCCACATAGGAAGTTTAATATGTTTACTTTTGTGTGTACATCCTTTGTTGGCTGGTATCATTATCTCACTATTAAATATGGCAGCCTTGTGAAAAAGTTGTGATAATGTACATACAAGTATGTATGAACCTCATCTGAAAGATGTTGTTTATGGTTGACAATTGTTGATTAAATAGGTCATGTAAATAACTTTATTTTGCATCCCAGTATTAATTCTTTTATTTGTATGGCAGGCACTTTCTCCCTGTCCAGTTTATGTGAGATACAGAGACGGTTTAGACATCCCTATATATAGATTTATGTGTGTCATGCCAGCTATGTAGGCACATTCCAAAAGTTCCTACTGAGAAAATGATACAGATACTGCAGCAGACATGGCCCCCAGTCATGTGTTGTGTGTTAGTTTTAACCATAAAGTGACTGTTTGCCTGCAGCTTTTCATGCCTCACTGAACAAGTCTTTTGTTTACTGCCTTTACATGCAAATAATTATTATTGTTAATGTTTAACTTTGTGACAAACAACAGGATGCAGGGTTGCAGAACTAACTTGGTGGCACACCCTTTTAAAACATCCAGGCATGATATTGTTTACAGACTGTTCATACACAGTATTAAACATGACAAACTTTGTGTCCTTAATTATACTGTGATGATTAGCAATTGTTAATTCAGAGCACTGTAATTATTAATTATAAATAATACTAAAGGTACAATCTGGCAATAAATATCCTAGCAACACAAGTAATTATACATATTTTATATTTTAATAATTGACATGTAACAAGTGTGCAATCTACATGTATGACTTAATAGACTGCACAACTTGATGTCTTAAACAATAACTTACATAAATATTTACTGCTTGTAGTTTGCATTAGAAGAAACTCTTAAATTCTACTTGTTGCATTTGAAAATAATTTATTGTTCCATCATTTTCAAAGTTTTATTTCTGATTTTTTACTTAATGCCCATGTCTCTGACTTTGGGAAGTTTAGTGTCATTTTGCACAAAATTGGGAATTTGCAATACAGGATTTTCAGGGATTTATTCAGGGTGGTGCAAATGATTTTAAAATAGATCATTTGTAATTGTAAATTTCAGAATGTGAATTTGTGAAAAAGGATTATCATTAACTAGCTCATATGTTGCTTGTTAATTATTGTTCACGAATTTATTTATATGTGGAATATAAAGAGCATGTTATGATTGGAACTGGAAAAGCAGGAAAACATGTACGGTAATGTGTATGTAAGTCTTTTACGATGAAATAAATTTCTACTGATATCACTGTGACACATGGATACTATATTGATTTTTGTTTATCCAAACTTGCAAATTTACCATAAAATGCTACAGAGCGGGGCGACGCTCAACAGTAGAGTGGGGCGATGCTCAACAGTAGAGCGGGGCGACGCTCAAAAGTAGAGCGGGGCGACACTCAACAGTAGAGCAGGGCGACGCTCAACAGTAGAGCATCCGCCTGCGGCTTGATGGGTCAAAGGATTGATCCTCCTCAGGGGACCCATTGGATTATTCTCATTCCAACCAGTGATCTAAACTGGTCTATCAAAGGGTGTGGTGTGTGCTATCATGTCTGGGAAAGTGCACATAAAAGGTCCCTTGCTGTTATTCAAAGAACAGTACCCTATGTGGTGGCAGCAGGTTTCCTTTGTGACCAAGTGTCAATATAACTGTTTGACATCCAATAACAGCTGATTAATAATCAATGTGTTCCAAAGGTGTCGTTGAACAAACTTTATAAAACGCTACATACATGTATGTAATTCTGTCAATTGCATGTTCTTCCCATACAACCTCATAAACATATATTTTAGATACAGTTCAGTTTTTAAATATTTTCAATGACATTTAAAGTAATATACAAATACAAAATACATACAACTAATAAATTGGCAAATTTTGCTTCTGTTCAATAGACTTAGAAGCCATTGATTTTAACTTGAAAAACTATATAATTATATACAGTGAAACCCCTCTAAACCGAACACACTTGGGACCGAGTAATATGTTCGGTTTAGAGGGGTTTTCGGTTTACTGAGGTTTAAATACAGCACATAAGGCTGTTTGGGACTTCGAAATATGTTCGGTTTAGAGCGAATTCCGGTTTACTGAGGGTCCGGTTTAAAAGGGTTTCACTGTATATACAAACAAGACAAAATGTTTATCACTATACAACTAACTGTTTGCTATCAGTTACATGGTTTTTTAATGGAATTGTATGCCCCTCCAAAATCCTGAATTCTGGATGGTGTATAATTTTGTATACCCTATCAAAAACTCCATAACGAATAGTTTGAATCTACGTTAAATAGTTTCATATTAAAATAAAGTGTGAAATACAGTACTTAGTCTTACATTTATATAACAGAAGAAAGAGCAAGTATTTAATGCTTTTTATCTGAATAAAATTGCTCTACGAGTCTACATACATGTATTTAATTCAATACATACCGTTAATATATTATTTGGAATACTATTCATTCTTTTCTGAATGATATCTGCAACAGTATTGGTCGATAATTATTAAATGAACATGTATATAAATATCAATCTTGTATACAATTTTTTATGATTGTCATATTGTATTTTTAAAGTGATTATTTATTTTTTAGTGATTATTAATTTTGTAGGCTGGTACATTGTAATTGTCAGTTTGTTGTCAAGACTATAACCAAACGAAACGGGATTGAACCTCCTTTCCCCAAAGAAATATTGTTCATATGTAACCAATATGACATCTTTTTTAGACAACCACTTATAATCACATGTGTTAACCAAATATCTGGCAAGAATTTGCAACAAATTCCAATGGCTATTGTTGTTGGGGTAAGCAGATCTGATCTAATTAATGCCCTTTGTTCAAGGTCTCCATATGTCTGCATAATAGTCTACATTTTAGACAGTGAATAATAAGCTTTCAAAGTTCTATTACCCTCAGGAGGTTAATGTATCTTCTTGGATCAGTCCGTGGCATGGTGATTGATATCTGTAAGTACTGCTTGGGGTTGCTTTGTGCCAACTAACATGGAATAATGCACCTGCATTGTTGGGTAACTACAGCCGCAGTAAATAGTACTCTTGTGACCATGCATTTATATGCAGCTATTGTAAGGACGGCCATTTATTTATCTCACAAAGCTGAAAATGATCAAGTTTGTTCGTTTAATGATACTTCTGGAACACATTTATTAATAATTCTAAGTGGTTATTGGATGTCACTGTGAGTGGGGCATAGTTCAGTGCAAGAGCATCTGCATGAGGTTCTATAGGTCGACGTATCTATACTCCTCCGTGGAATCGTTTGGCTATTTCCCATTCCAACCAGTTATTCAAATAGATCCGATTTTCCCCGTATTAGATTTATTTCTTATTAACACATATAGAGCATAAATAACATTGGTGACTAATTATTGTAGTTCTTTGTTCTAGTTTGCAAATGTTGACACACACTGAAGACGTTAGATTTATGTACTTTTTTCCATTTGATGTTAATACTAGTGTTTTAAATTATTTCAGATGACAGTGATGATCGTTTCTCAGAACGAAGCCGAAAGACCATTGGCGGTGACATTAATGGCAACACACTAGACAGCATCAATATTGCCAAGTATAGGCCAATGAGAGAGCTACCCAAAACGGAGGGTTCATTTTACAATCCAGGAAATAATTATGGAACATGCAACCAGGTTAAGCGAAATTCACAGGATACCACTGATTGTGACTCAGGCCATGCAAACAAGGACTCGGACAACTCACCTAGTAATGCGGACAGTCAAAAGAAATCATCACGCAAACGAAACAAAGAACCGGTGATATTGTCTGAATATTTTCCTGATTATGTAGGAAATAAATTTGAAATTGACGAGCTTGTGCTGTTTATTGAAAAAGGTGAGAAACAGTTAAAGAAGAAACTTAATCATAAGAATTCAACGATAAAACCGGACAAATTAAACAAAAAGAGTAAGGACAAGAAAGATAAAAATAAATCATTTGATAGCGCTGACGTTTCCTCAAGTGGTGAACAGCCTGTTGGCAGCACAAACACTACAAGTATTTGTGAGGATATGGGTAATTCCAGTGAGAAACCAGCAACTAATACTAATGATAAAAATAACCCAGATGAAGACTATTCAGCAAAAGAAGATATCAATGTTTTGGGAAATGTCGTTGGTAAAGTGTTAAACTCTGAAACGGTTGCAACTGAAGACAAAAATAACAAGGTGAATAATCAGATTGACAAAGTCATTACTTCCAAATGTATATATCCCAATAAAAAGGAAGTAGAACCCAAAGAGAGAAACAAACCAACAAATTTTAAAGAAAAAACTACAGAATTTGAAGAACTCAACAAAAAGGTTTTAAAAGCCGATGAAATTATTGATAACAAAAAACCAAGTAGACAAAAATTTAAAGCTGAATTGCAAATGAAAAATAGGAAGGTAGAAAATATGGTTGTTGAGAATGGACCTAGTCAAGTCCTCAATGACAGGAGTAATAGAGATCTCAGCACTTCTCCAAATTCTTCCAGTTTTATTTTTACTGACATAGATCCCCCGGCACCACTGGAAGCTGAGTTTACGGTGGTAAGCAAAACCAAAAAGAAAAAGCGTCCTGGCATGTGGTCAGAGTGTTCAAAACCTAGAAATGGTCCCAAAGATTTGCGGATACCACACCCTCATTTATCTACACCACCTCTTACCACACCTGTTTCCAGCAAAGAAAAAACTCGTGATCTCAGTCCATCAGCCTTTCCTGCCCTTGGCTTAAAATGTAGTTCTGGCAAAGTAAAGCCGTCAATAAGGGAAGGTAGGAGGAACTCTTTGGGAGATGTGCCCATCGATTCGGGATCGTTTCGGTCCTTGGATGATAGTGATATAGAGTCTGTGAAGTCTCTACCAGCCGCCCAGGGTGGTCGGCTGTCTGAGGTTACATGCTCTAGGTTTCCTGTGTCCTATGCAAAAATGGCTGCTGCTCCAAAACCACCCAATTCACCCAACTCTTCGGTTCCGCTAAGTCCTGGAAGCTGTGATGATGATATGTCAAGCCCCAAGACAACCGTTTGGAAAGGTAGTTTGCACGAACGTAGACATTCAATTGGCTCAAGTCCCGAAGATACAAAACCTGATGCTAGTCCAAAATTTAATCAGAGAATTCGACAGAAAAGTGGAAGTCAAGATATTCTTAAAGTAGATACATTGGAAGCATTACAAATGGAAATGAAAGTGTCCAATATTTCTGGTGAAATATTATCTGTTGAAAACAATTGTGATGTGAAATTTATTGATGACAAAACATTGCTTACTGATGTAGTCATTAACTGTTCACAAGAAGTGTTGCCCCCAAGTGGAAATAATAACAGAAACCCTGCAATTACTTTTACAAGTGGTTCAAATATGCCAGATTTTGTCCTTAGAGGTCAACAATTGGATGGCCCTAAAAAGTATGTCAAGTCCATTGTGTCAAATACCAATGAAACCTCACGATCTCAGACAGTTGATGGCAGCAATGACCGTTATAGTGGTAAAAGTACTGTTAATAGTATTAACAAAGACCTCGGTAACAAACCAACAAATGTGATTAAAATTACTAACAATGGACGGAAACCAAAATCTTCTGTTGTTTTCCTTGATAAGCGTTTTATAGAGACTCCCCAGAAGCTAGACATAACTTTTGGATTTGATTCCAATTTAGAAATAGATAAAGTAATGAAGGAGGCTGACAAGCCTGACTCTGTGCCAAGTGACACTGATTCTGCATTGCCCTCCAACCCAGTAGTGGTGAATGTTGCATCTGCACCAGATGACAACACTGTGGGCGACTCTAATCAAAGTATTCATTCTTCTCCAAGTGTTTCCATTGGTTGTGTGATAAATTGCAATCCTGCTAGTATCTCCGATGAACGAGATGTCAGTTCTAATCACATAGTCCAAAGTGGTGGGCTCGTTGATAGGTCTTTGAATAGTTCCAATATAACAGGAAAAGTTTCAAAATCGCACGTTGCAGGACTGAATGGTGTAATACAGTCTCATTCTCAGGGTTATAGAAATAAAGCAACTTCTGATGCATTAAGAACTGAAAATAATTCTTCTGATTCGACTGAAAGTGTTTCTTCTAATTATGAAAAAGCTGTTTTAATTTTTTATGGAGAAGGCATTCTAGCTAAAATTGGAGATGGCCAAATGTGTGTGGACAGTAATGTGAACAACAAGAAAATAAAGTTTGTTCCAGATAATAATGTCACAACAAGCAAATTCAATGCTACAGAGGCCATAGCATTTTTGAAAAAAGGTAATGTTTTAAAATTGTTATTGTGTTTTCAAACAAATAAGTTCTACCAAACGAACAAATAAAATTTGTAGAATTCTGTTTCCAATATTTTGCACTACATGTCTGCTGAATATGCACAATTATGAAAACAGAAAGACCAATATGTTCAAAATGGTATTGCATATTACAATTCATATAAATCTGACGGTTTTCACTTTCCCTCGAAATCCAATTCATAATGGCAGCATATAATAAACTATTTGTTAAAAGAATAAGATATAGTGGAATAAATTAATTATTTTTCCATTATAGTGTTTACTGCAATCTGATTGGTCGAGCCGTCCACAAAAAATTTGTTCATA
>JAUTCZ010055218.1:0-10479 GCA_032273805.1 Melanodrymia brightae | reverse complement strand
AAAAGATTTAGGGTCGGCAGGTTCAAATAGGGTCGGTCGGGTAACCGGAAACAAACAATATTTTATGATACGCCTTATTACCTGTATTAAGCAGCCGCCTATCTTAAGAAGCCACGTTTACTTACTCCCTTAGGTGGCTGCTTTTAAACACTAACAGAATTAAGGGTGACATTATTGTATTTAATGTTTACAATGAATGATATAATTTACATGTATTCAGATCCGACACTTGATTTTCAATGATAAAAAATTAGTCATGTATACAAATGTAAATCTATGCTTAGAACTCCGATCGCTTTCAATTCAACTTGCTAACACGCACTGCAGTAACAGAAATAAATAAACTCTATGTAATCAGATCGGACGCACGTTATGTTAATATTTTCCCATACAATAAGGGTGTAATGCGAGAATGCCTAGGTAGACAATTTAAGTTTGTAGACGACTTTGCTCCTTGTTGGTGAAATAGTTGTAATTTCATCAATGGCATGAGAAACACACAATTATTTTTTTCTTTTATTAAGCAAAAGTTTACAAGTTGCACTGCTTATATGATATATATAGTGTATTACAGAAAGAGTTATTAATTAATTTTAGTAGTAATACATTGTATAACTTAGGCCTAAAATAATAAAAATGTGTTTTCCATTTCATCCTTGAAAAGAAAAACAGGGTAGGTAGGTCGGAATTTTTTTCAGGGTCGCAGCAAAAATTATGGTCGGTCTGGACACTGGAAACACATATTTTTAAGGCCTTTTTAAAATCACTTCAACTTCAACATGCAAAATTGGAATTGCTGTCATACTTGGGATCATATGTATATACATGTCATAGATGTGTTTTGGCATAATCCGAACAAAATTAGGGTACACATGCATGTGTTTGACAACCTCCCTCCCCTTCTAATCCTAACAAAACATTGATCAACTGTGGACCAATGTTTTTACATGAACATGGCTCTTACCCCTCCCACCCCAACCCAAATTTGGATTCGGTCTGGGGAATTTGAATTCGTTCTGCAGACCAATATCCGAATACTGGGCAAGGATTTGACTGAAGCTTGACTTGTGATAAATGCATACCTGATCCCTGCTGTCATCGGTACCCAAAGGCTGTTGCTGAATCCAGTTGTACTTGTGTAGTTCATATGGCAGTCCTAACCTCTCGTACTCCGCTAACTGGTGACCCAGACTTAAGTGACACGAATGACAGACGACCACATTTTCACCATCATTGATGACGATCGCTTGGTTCGGCACCGGATGATCTTTCAAAAACGAATACTTTTTAACTTCCAGATTTCTAAGGTTCTTGCGCGACACTGCCCGGCTACAAACAAAACAGACAAACTCTGCGACGGTGTATTTCCGAACCCATCGTTTGTGGTCCTCAGGATCATCAGATTCTTCGTACGATTTCCACTGATTGAGCAAACTGTAAAAGCAGTATGAGCAAGAAATGACCGTTCCATCGTCCGTCATCACCTCGGCGCCTGGAGCGGGATCACGATTAACCAGGAATGGAAAGAAAGGAGCCGCTTGACTGTTCGGCAACTTCGTGTCGTGGCGAGTTGGATATGAGTATAAATTCTGAGCTTGTGTGAGCAAAGTGTTTTCCCCACAAACAAAACACACACTTTTTGGTAAAGCCCCAGCATGCTGTAAAGGATGGGGAATTGTTGAATTATTTCCACTCTTCCCCTCGGAAAGCTGACGATGATGTTCTAAAACTCTGGCTGCTAAAGCACTGTTAACACTCTGGCTGGATGATGATGTTGATGACACGTTATTCTGTGACGAAGTACACGTACTGTCTGGTTCCTCAGTCTTAACTAGAGAGTGTGCAATCGCCAGGAGACCTTGAGCTTTTGTCTGACTTGACGGCATAGGACTTTTACTGATGTGTATGTTTAAAGGTTGAGTGATACTAATATCCGAGTCGGAAGATGCCTTGGTTTGATTTTCTTCCACGCTTTGCATTTTATGTTTTTCTGTATTTTCTGAAACTGAGTTTCTAGAGTGAGATCTATGGGATGACGACCCGTCAACAGGTAGAAGGGAATATCTTCTCTGAAGAAGGGAAACTTTTTCAGTTTCATATAAATTCCACTGACTTTGCAAATTGCCATGACAGTTGTAGCAAACTAGGACTGTGCCATCTGGATTTAGAGGCTGTGAGCCTTGAGGCCTTCTCAATTCTCTGACAAACGGAAAGTACATATGTAGTTTATTATCTACCGATGGAACGGTATACAACGGCTTTACCATTGCCATCGAATATGACTGGCCACATAAATAACATATTTCAGAAACTCCTTTTTTACTTTTCTCGTTGGTTTGTCTTGCACTACTCCGATGTGAGCCGCCACCATAACTGTCTGCAATATTGTATATTCTAGATGTAGGTGGCGCACCAATTTGCTCATACGATACCCACTGGTGATGAAGAGTGAAAAAGCATTGTTCACAAACTCTCGCCACACCCTTCTCACTCAGTGGTATAGAACCCCTTGGCGGAGTCATTTTATCCAAAAATGGAAAATATGGGATTCCTTCAGCATGTTTGACAGATGCGATTATTTTACAAGATGAATTCAAGTTCTCCGATGAACAAGTAAAACATACAAATACATCTCTATTGTTGTGTTTGTTTCTGCAGTTTTGCATCTTCTCTGTTGACGCCGGTTTGCTTGGTGGTAAAGAAAGATCAAGCACGCCTTCAGCACTACTCGATTTGGGTCTTGGATCTTCACTTACAGACATACTGACCGTAGATTGGGGATATCCATCTCTAGAATAGTTTGTGCGTGATTCCACGGGCGATATGGCAGCATAACCCGTATCATTTCCAGTTTGGTACTGTAAGCCCATAACTTGGGCCATGTATTCCCCTTGTAGTTTCATTTCAGCTCCAGTGAAATGACCATTGTCTGATCGTTTCAACCAGTAAAGTCGTTTAACTGCTGGTGTTTTATTTCTTTCATAAGCTTCCCATTGTTGTGTGAGGAACGAGTAACAGACTCTACAGCTATCAACAATACCATCAGGCCCTGGCAGACGTGACCCTTTTGGAGGGTCATGGTGTTCCAAAAAAGGGAAATATGGTCCTTTGTTTAGAGCCTTGATTTGCAGGGAAAAGTCACCCCCTAAACTCCCACAAACGAAACACACTCCCTTGTTTGGCATTTTCATTTACAACTTCAAATTCTTCATTCCTTTGAGCTCGATTTATCGTCTCGTATTTCTTCACTGATAAACAAACAGCAACGAAATATATCTTGTCACATTTATCTAAACATTGAGAAGCGCCAAAATGCACAAGCTAGCTCCCGTTAGGCCCTAGTTGCGAGGAATCCCCGTGAGTCACTGGCCCTCGCTAATGCATTATCATACGGTCTTGTCGAATTTTCCATTGTTTTGGAAAGAAAAACGTATCCATTTTCAGAATAGAAGTATTCAACCCATAGTTATAACTGTCTGACACACATCGTTTATCCGGTCTTGTGATCGCACACTAATTGTCAACAGGATACAGATTTCACATCATATTGGATTGGGACGAACTTCGACAGAGGGAATCCCCACAATAATCCATTCTGCATGCCGCCATGTTTGAACATCTGGCTAGACTTACCCATAATTCCCGGATATTTTCAAGAATGAAAAGAAACTCAGCGTATAGTTTGTTTCAATTTTGTTGGTGTCTGGTTATGTAAGTGCAAAATAGCAACACCATCTCCCTAGAGAAGTGCACATGCAGTTTCCAAAATATGTTCATGCTATAGATTCAATAGTCGCGTACATTTTATTTATATTGAACTGAAGTAGCATTGCCGTACCCGGTACCAATATATTGTTTTCTTTAAAACACTGTCCTTGTTTATCTACATAATTTATTATATGATTTTATACATCGACCGAAATTTCAAAGTGTTAATACATTTCGTAAAATTGCCTGTTTTACGTCGGACGAGTACTTCATAAAACACACAACTAAATAGTTCGAACACTGCAGCAGAGTTAGAAAAAAATGTCATTCCATTATTGATTAATATGCAGTTGTGTTCAAGTTATCTTTGTAAGCATGTAGCATAATAAAACAAATTAAAGTTACAGTCTCATAGTTACAAAATGGCGGTTCCCGCCTATTTTATAAATACTTTTTTTATATTTTGGAAATGTAAAGAACAGCCACCCCGATCAATTAAGCAGAATGTAAACAATAACAAATTGTATCACTGGTTTCATACTTTCTTTGAATAAACCCCATAATTCTTTGCGGTGATTAAAACAAGATGAAAGTCGTATGGAAACGCAATGGAGAATTAGTAGGAAAGTTGAACTCTTCATGTTTAAAAATCGCTTCCTGGTTACACACAATCATGTATTTTGTGTGTGTGTATACATTTACAAATTAAATTTTTCCGGTTAATTATGCTAACTACTTTTTCTGCGATTGATTTATTTGCAGTTGTATATTACAAATACATATTAAAATAGCGAAATATAGCACTTACAATTATGAGACTAACTTTAATTAAGTTTTGATGTGTAAATGTTCTTGTTAAAATTGTTCCGTGACGTATATATCTATTATAATATATTAAAATGTATCAAATTTAAAGACGATCGCTCACCATTTCTCGTGACGAAAGCAGTGGAGCCAGCCACAAGACAATTAATTTGCGTATATAATTATAATCATTACAACAAGCAAAATGTCAAAATGGCATTATATTACGTTAAATTGCTCCGTTTACAATATACGCATCGATCGCTATAAATAGCATTTTGAAAAGTTGCTACACTTTTAAGGTCACGCTATTATCTGGAGTGCAGCGAACCGAGACCCAACATTATTTCTACTTCGAGCGAGCTCCACGCCTCTTGTCACGTGGTGCCTATTTTCCCGCGAAAAACGTGAGCGATTCTCTTTAACTTATTGTAATGTTTGTCATCTGGTTATTATCAAAGCAGGATGTAGCTCTGGGGCAGTATTTATCAAGCGACTTAAGTCAGAAATAAGACTTAAGTCTGAAAAAAAACTTACGTCTCTGAGATTTTTACTTAAGTTCTGTGAAAAAACAAACCTAGACATAAGTTTTGTCCGTTTTTGACTTGTCTTAAGTTTCCTTCTGAGGTGTCTTAAAAATTCTACAAAAACTTACGCTTGTTTCCTGTGGATATTTTGTAACTACGAACTTATGTTGTTGTCTTACCTTAGTCGATTTAATGGAACTTAAGAAAAACTTTAAGTTGTTTGATAAATACCGCCCACGGTCAAAAGCATCCGCCTGAGATTCGATTATTTGAAGGATCGATTGTCCTTAGTGCACCCATTGGGTTATTTCATGTTCTAACCAGTAACCTATGATTGGTATATAAAAGGCTATGGTATGTGTGCTATCCTGACTATGGGAAAGTGCTCCTCAATCAAAATTGCAACCAGGAAATTGTATCTGTAGAATATATTTCAAAACATCATGGCACTGGGGAGAAAGTTGTTTAATGTCATTTCATATTCCTTGTGTCTGGTTCATTAAATGCACTTTTTGCTACTTTCCCATTTGGGTTGGGTCATTTTTGGTGTGCTTCCATCAGAAAACTGTTCAAGCATACCTGTCATGGGCACAACCTCTGACTTCACCAGAGACGGATTTTCCCTTTTTTTGTCTTTTTTTTTTTGTTGGTGTCAACAAGATTGGCAAGACTACAACCATTTATATTTTATAACTTTCTCTGATTGTGTATTTATAATTGATTGTCATTTTTGTTTTTGCAGATGGCAGCAGGATTGCCAAATCTACAACCATTGATGTTTTGTTACGATCAGACTTCAAGCTGTTAATAAATGATCAGTCATACATGGTTAGCCCTCCAACAATGAGTAAGTATCTGTTTTCTTTGGTGGTTCGATGGCTCTAAATACATTCACATTTTCCCTAATACATGCACAAACATTATAATAACATGCATATACATATACATATATAGTACATATATACATATATACATACATCTATTACACTGCAGTGCATCATTCTACTGTTTGATATTAAAATTATTGATGACATTGTGACAAACGGCCTTACAGAGGTCATGACCTGGCTCTACGACGTCACAATTAACACAGCTGGGTCAGATCTGTGTATTTCAACGTTGTGTCTTGTCATGTCCAGACAAACTGCTTATGAACATGTCTATCTGTTCCTTTCTCCTGTTTAGTTTGCTTTCTTTCCATTGTTTGAACACTGGATCACGTTGTAATAAATAGAATACTATACTCGTTCCCGAGAGAAACCTGATACATTACAATTTGCTATATTATTTGTATGTGATATATGAAAATTGCTGCACCATTAAGTTTGATGTGCAAGTACAGATATAATTGTTTTAGTACAAAAAAAACTACGGTTACCAAACTACAAAGGGCTATTATCTGATGGCAGAGAAATGTTAACAGCTGTGAAGTGTGTGAATGTGGTGTGGTTTTGTACATTATTAACAATAACAGTTTATTGTAAATATTCGTATGCATCTAGCATTTTTTCATGGGGATACTAGTGGCATAACAATTCTAAATGACAAAACATTGACATGGCCAAATGCGTATCTCTGCAAAAGGCAGAGTCGAAGATAAATTGCAAAAGTCGAGATGTCATGTACTCACAATAAAAAGTTTGTTTAATGACACCACTAGAACACATTAATTATTAATCAGCTGTTATTGGATGTCAAACGCTCAGTTATGTTGATACTTGGTCACAGAGGAAACCCACTGCCACCACATAGGCTACTCTTCGAATGACAGCAAGAAATACTTTGTGTACTTTCCCACAGACAGGATAGCACACACCACAGCCTTTGATGGACCAGTCGTAGATCATTGCTTGGAGCGGGAAATAACCTAACGGGTCTACTGAGGAGGATCGATCCGTCAACCTATCGAATCTCAGGCAGACACTCTTGCACTGAGATATGTTTGCTCCTCAGGTTGTTATAGTCTGGCATAGAAATAACATTGAATAATCTACGTAAATCGCTCGAATATGTAAAGCTGCTGAAATTGATCACAGGTCTACATGGCCATTTGAATTAAACAGCAAAAACATGCGAAAGTGTTGAATATTAATTTAGCACACATGATGCCTAACAGATCAGATGTTGCTCACTTGATTCTGCGTGAATAATATTCAATAATCTACGTAAAGCGCTTGAATGTACGAATATACAAAGCTGCTGAAATTGATAGCAGGTCTACATGGCCATTTGAATTAAACAGTAAAAACATGCGAAAGTGTTGAATATTAATTTAGCACATGATGCCTAACAGATCAGATGTTGCCCACTTGATTCTGCGTGAAACAGAATAATATGTATTGATTTCTGCACTGAAAGCAAATCAAATGTGACCAAAGGTCGGCATGATTGAATTTGCAACTTTGTATTACCTGGACCAAGTACATGTATTATTGAGTGGGCATCACACGCACATTAGGTACTGCACTGTCCTTGGATGTGTTTATGTGAGTAGTCCTGGTCCTCATGACAACTGGGGGAGCGGGACGTAGTCTAGAGGTAGAATGTCTGCCTGTGGCGGGATAGGTCGAGGGATGGATCATCCACAGCGCAAAACATTTTATGGGCTATTTTCCATTCCAGCCACTGGTACACGACTGGTTTATCAAAATCCGTGGTGTGTGCTATCCTGTCTATAGGATAGTGCACATAAAAGACCCCTTGCTGATTTTCGGTAAGAGTAGCCCATGAAGTGGCGACAGCAGGTTTCCTCTGTGACCATGCATCAATATAACCATGCATCCGACATCCAATAACTGCTGATGTATAATCGAAGTGTTTCTAGTGGCGTCGTTAAATAATACAAACTTTACTTTTCATGACAACTGACACAGGACTCACCATTCAGATTGGCTACAGCATTGTGAATTTGGCCAATATTTACAATTTAGCATAAATTGGCCACTTTTTTATTAAAACATTTTAAGTAAAATTTCAAAAATTGGCAGGTACTAAATCTTTTCCGTTGTTAGACCTGCTAGACACCACCTTTATAGTTTTTTTTAGTATTCAGATTGGCTACAAAATTGTGTATTTGGCCAATAATATTTGGAATAAATTTGCGACTCTCCCCACAAAATTTTAAATGGAAATTTCATAAAGCCTTACGTGTAATTACACTGTAGCTTTCAATTTATAATAGAATCCACTCTTCAAAATATTATTTGACGGCCATCTTGGATTTTCGTGTAATAAAACCTATAAGTGCCCACATCTTGGCTTCCAGGACACATAGACTCTCAATCTCGGTGTCTAAACTTATAAACACATTTTCCTAGGCAAGGACTGTAATCATGGCCTGTTTGGAAATGAAAGGAAGTCTCGTAATTTGCATTGACAACTTCAGACGAAACCCTGCATTGCGCCTCATGATTATAAATGAAGAGGAATTTAGACAGATTCCCTACTAATTTAGGATCATAGTAAAGATACCGTATCATTTGGCCATTGCTCTGACTAATACTTGATTCAAGACATGATTCTGGAGAAATTCTGGAGAAATAACGAATTTGTTAGGCTTTAAAAGGGTTATAAAAAAAGAAGATAGATTTGGTTTGTTTAACGACACTGCTGGGTCACATTGATTAATAATCAGTGGTCTTTGCTGCTCCCATATATTCTATTCTTTTTGTGATCAGTAACGGATCTATTATTTGCATGTCCCATAGGTGGAATACATGTAGAACATATGACAGCCGTTGGTATATCTTTTGGGAACCACTGGTTGTAACGTGGAAAAACCTAATGGGACGATTTTAATGTTATTTAATGTCTGGATTTTATAACACTAGGTCATATAAAAACCTTGGGTTAACACTGTTTTACGAAAAACGCTGAAAATCTTAACCCACACTCCCGTGAACCTATATGATGTTTTTCACAAGTGTGTATTTTAGCCATGTTTGCAAAACAAAAGAGAACAAAACAAAAAACAACAACAACACCAGCAAACCTCAAACAAAAACAAAACAAATCATCATTGTTCATGTTTTATTGATTTACATACATCTAAAATTAAACCTAATTTTCTCTGGTTGTTTTATTACCAATGACAGCATACATAAATCTTCTGATCTAAAACAAAAATCAACCAATAAAAAATAGAGTTACACATGTATGTTGCTAGACTCCGATAATCGGCACCATTCCTCACTGTTCCCCAAAGACTATGTCGTTTTTTATTCCCAATTTTGGAGTAAACATTCCCAATTTTAATGTACAGTATTACTATTTAAAAACTAACTTACATGTTTTGCCAATAAAAATAAAAATTCCCAGTTTTTAGTCAAACGACGCTAAAATTCCCAAAGCCATGGGCGTCAAGTCAAATTTCAGAAATAAAACCCTGTTAGTGTTACAGGGGTGCAGAAATGGAAAATGTTTCACTAGCCCGCCGGGCCAGAACCAACGAAAATTTACTAGCCCGCCAGAATTTCTACTAGTTCGCCAGCCTATAGAACAATAGATAATTTTTTAACAATAATTATTATAATATACACTTCACCTCAAATGATCATCCATTGAAAACAAATCATGTCAACATTAAGTTTTATTGTAATAGCCCCAAAAATACAGATTGCCCGTCGGACTGGTAGTTTCATTTTTTAACTCGTCCGTAACAATGTTTAACTCGTATTTGGCGAGCGGGCGAGTACTTTCTGCACCCCTGTGTTAGAATACTGGTTTAGCTGTTTGTAGTGGATGGATGTACAGATGTATTGATAATTGGTTGGTGTATGGTTAGGTTGACTCGTAGATTACTATTAGTCAATCAGTTTATTCTTTCCTCCCTTCCTATATGTAAGAGTAGTTAAAGACCCGAAATTGGCGTCAAACGTTTCCGCTCTGCTGCATCTCCAGACAACAGCAGTGACCTTAGAAGTGTCCAAATTATTTGGTTGAGTGTTTTGTGTAGTTATTCGTATTACATAAAACAGGCAATTTTACTTATTATACCGGTAATAACACTTTGACATTCTAAATGTATGCAATTATGTAGATAAACAATGACAGTGTTTTCTCTTCTGTTACTTGCAAATTGCATTTGCATATAACTCACTCCACTCCATTGTCACGTGATCGCGTTCTCCCACCAACAAGATAAGTGATTCTCTTTAAGTGTCTGTTGGCATTTCCCTGGACAATTTGTTTGCATGACGGCTCAGACTCTTACTTAATGACTTTTCCCACTTAATCCACATTTTAAAACATATCCAGTTTCCTCTTGTCCACTTCAGACATCTGTAAGGCGTATCATAAACTATTGTTTGTTTCCGGTTACCCGACCGACCCTAATTTGAACCTGCCAACCCTAAATCTTTTTTAGTATTTCCAAAACATTTTATTAATATAACATCGATTTCCACAAAAACATTCCAAAACTATTAACATCTATAAACAC
>JAUTCZ010055207.1:0-10480 GCA_032273805.1 Melanodrymia brightae | reverse complement strand
ATACACATACAATTTACATATACATAATACACACACACACACACACACACACACACACACACACACACACACACACACATACATACATACATACATACATACTGCCGAATAACAGTTGATGTTATTGCCTGATGCATGTGTGTGGTCTGATTTTAACCTATATTTTGTGTTTCGATGATTTAAAAAAAGATTCATCTTTCGAACTATCAAGACCGATTACGCGGATGACACGCGTGTGTGTTGGTGAACTGTTTTTAATCACCCCAAACATCTAGAAATATTTCATTCCAGGTTTTCAGCTGTGAGGTAACTTTCTGTGACACCGTGTCCTTAGTTTCCCTCATCTTCATTTCTCTCGCCCAGAGTTGTTGGCAGCTTGCAGTGTTTTGCACCCCTTTGTATGCTTAAATGTTCTTTCTTTATAAGAGCACCCCGGGACATTCCCCTAACAGTTCGACCCGTCAATATCGGTCGAGTTATTTTAAGGCATACATGTGGAGATACATAAAATGTTTATAGATGTGTAATGCTTTGTAATAGAACGATTGGAGAGAGATTTGACAACGATAAAAGTAGAACATGTATGCATGGCCTGTGCGGTCCAAAACGACGGACACTTAAACAGGCAGAGTGTCGGCCACCCCGCCGTCACTAGCACGGTTTTACATTCGTACAAACAAAAGCCAGCGACAAATTGAGAGCAATTTATTTAGGTAATTTCCTCAAAATTTTCTCGTCTCAGTGAGTTTTACAGTATCTTTTAGTCAACTATTAAAAACATATTTCTTTGAAGGTATAGGTATATAGTGCTTACAGTGAGTCGAGGGAACACTAAATCTGTATATCATAATTTACGGTGTGTAATTTTATAGCAATTATTGTTGATATAATATATTTAGATGAGACACACTGAACATGAGTGTGGTAAGTTCATGACCGTTTTGGGATCCGTATACTATTATCCAAATACATGTACTACTATACGTATATCTGCATATATACGGTAGACCTGTGGGTGTATATCCAATGCCGTAAACATGAGAAAGACAGGTTCACCCTTGTTGATATCCTTATATTATTATCCAAATAGTACCATGACCGTGACATGTAAATGTTGCTGAAAAACATACGCCTTAAAATACATTATACAATTATATTTGTTAATATAGGATTGTTAATTGGAAGGGTAGAAAACAGTTTACGACATCTAAGTGTACCTATAATATATTAATATTATATATAAATACCTTTAAAACACACATTCTTAAGCAATACAAGTCAGTTAAATTTCTGTCTATCTCCTGCTATATACCATGTTATACACAGGGGTGTGCGGGGAGTGTTTTCCCATAAAATAAACTTTGCCAATTCTGTTTTGTAAAACTGCGGTCGCATAATGTAAAAAGTCAAGATGAACTCATCCGCGTCCTGTAAATTTAGAGGAACTATTTTTCTCTCGACAGCTAATTTCTGCACATCGTTGTCGTGTCTTTTTTCTGACAACGTGTTTCCTGTTAGGAATGTTTACAGTATTTTAATGGATACCATGTCCTCAAGTTGAGATATCTTGTACCATCACTTAACACAACAGACGCGCATATTTCCCAGTACTTCCATCTTCAAACGAAAACTCAAATTTTACAGTTCCCATAATCAGGTCCAGAAAAGTTCTTGTAGTATTTTTTAACGGACACCATGTCCTCAAGTTGAGATAGCTTGTACCCTCACTTAACGCAATAGACGTGCATATTTTACTATAATTCCCTCTTCAAACGAAATCTCGAATTTTAAACTTTTCATATTCTTGTTCAGAATGTTTTACAATATGTATTTTTAAAATTATATTTCTTGTAGTTTTTACTTTCTTAAGTTCCATTGCATGCAATTCACGTACCGATACTTTTCAGAACCATTTGTTTTTAAAAATACCATGTTACACGTGTACGCACATTCATAATTATTATAGTAGGAATTTCACTAAAACGTTGGACATGACTGTGTTTACTAATTACGTTTGGGGACATAATTGTGTGAATGACAGATAGCTAAATAATGTTACAAACTTCAAATTGATTCGCTATTGTATGAACAAATGATTGAAAACTATTACTCAAACAATTTTATGTTATACTAATAATTATAGTACTATCACATAGTAATAAAATATATCAATTCACAAACATCCTATTTGAAGTGGAGTACAACCACATATTCAGACAGACTTTAGTTTAATATATAGTAATATAGCAATACCTATTTTGAAACAGCTTATTTGAAGCACAATACTGCCACATAGTAAACTATAGTCAATGTCTCAATTACATCGTGTTTTGTAACCCACTGGATCTACAACGATATAGTAATAATTATATCAATGTCTCATACAGCCTATTTGAAATACATTAGCCTTAATGCGACCTAATTATCTATGAAAGTCTTATGTATACATACAGCGTATTGAAGTACAGTCCTACCACATAGAAACATGTCAATGCCTCATACAGCCTATTTGAAGCACAACTACTACGACATAGACGTTATCAACATCTCAGGCAGCCTCACTGTACTACGATGCTGATTCGATGTTGTAAATGTGTACATTTATTTCTATTCCTCGGCAAATGTAAATGTGGTACGCTAACATATGTCTGTTTATTGGTGGAAACTCAAGTCTCCTTGGTATATATATAAATAGGCATATATATATGAACGTAGACAGAACCAGGTTCAGTATGTGTATTATACTGTAAAAAAATCAGGAATCGTTTAAACTGCTCAAAGATCACATTCCGTGTTGAACTTATCACATTTTCGCTAAATCCTGTTCTCGAGCACTTTTATACAACCCACTTAACGCCTATTTAACCCAATTAACTTAAACAACTTCATCACCTTATCGGTAACGCAAATTTAATTGGTACCATAAATTGACAGTCGTGTACCGAATGCTTAATCGCGATGCGCTCCCTTAAACTGTCCTCTGCATTCGTAATGATGGCTTTTCCTGGAGGAAAATTAAGTGACGCACAGGCGCGGCGCGCGCGCGAGATCACGTGTAAGAAACAAACACTGCTTTCTTGAAAACTAGTTATGGAATGAAATGCAATTGCGCTCAATGTTATTGCGTATTGTGGGCAACATTTTGAGCACATGAGGCGCAGAATTCGATTGCAGACGATAATGGCTGAAAGGCGTTGTTTAAAAAGTCTGATAAGAGAAAACAAGTGCCTAAATATCTCAACAGAATAATGACTGACTGCGCAGCTGTGTACAATAACGACTGAAGAATTGTTTCTTCAAAAAATAGAAAAGATTGATATAAAGATCTCCGTAGATGTTTGCAATGTCCTACTGCAGTGATCGTCATAGTTAATGCCATTGTATGACAGCGATATTGTAAAAATAGAAAGAAATATATTTAATTCCCTCCGTATTATTGAAGAACCAACTAATTATATTTAAATGATTCAAACGCTATAAATGAACAACATATTAAATAGTTGCGCAAATTAGTTAAATGTTATTTAATATAATACACTTCTATTTGAAAGACATGTCTGTGCCATTTGTAATCTTGTACCCTTTAACACTTGGTAGTTATGTTTCAGTGGTGTTAGATCATCATTGGTTTGTTGTAAATAGGGTGTGTGCGTTGTTTATAACTTTTAGCTGGATAATTATTTGTGTTTAATAACCATGTATGTATTGTGCAATATTGAATGTAGATACATGAAAATTAGCATAGTTGCTACGTAGCAATATGTTTTTGCTACTTCAACTCAAGCAAGATATTTCATATTCCTTTTGACAGTCACAGCGTAGGTCTACTACTCTATAAACTAGCCCAATGAGTTCTTCTACAAGTTCTTTACAGTAAACTCAAAAGTCGTATTAGCACTGAGAAAACATACCCTTCAAACACTATTGTGTAAGGCAAATTGAAATCCACAACAAAAGATTGAAAATCTGCCTTAGGGAAATCTAAGTTGTTGGGCAGTGGAAGCGTGAGTGTTCAATCTGTAAATCAAAGATCGGTGTGTAAAGCCCTGGGAATGGGAGCAGAAAGACAAACCTTTTGGGAACTTGAAGAGGAGTCAAATCGCCTTCAACATGGATTCCGCCATCGATTCCCCATTGAAACGAGATAGCGTCATCACGCCTGCGAGACTTAGCCTATTTGAGACGGAATTGTCCTCCGATATCGAAATTGCCAGCCCAGATTTACACTAACATGGGGCCATGTTTGCTCTAGCCTCTCGCGTTTGTTGGACGTATTAACTCGTCGATTCCTGTCAAGTATATAATACAAAATCAATGCCGAAATAATAGCTCTGCTTCAACTGTCTAAAACCGAACCGGCCTTCCACATGCTTTAATAACCTACTCCTAGTTCCGGATAATTCCAGAGCACTATTTTGAACTGATCGTTTAATTAGTGGCCAGAGCTCACGCACCAGAGATGTGACTTTGACAGAGTCTATTGTAAATAGTGACGACAGGTTAAAATAACTTGACCCGACAAAGTTCTGCAATGTTTACTTACACGGTTATGAATTAATGATAACCGTGTTCAATCGTTTATTGGGTAGGAAGTTTATAGGGGCGTTATGGCGTCCTCGTTTGCTGATAGTCTTAAGAAGAGAATGTTTTATAGTGAATGCCCTTAGGGTAGATCAGTAAGCGCATCACCAACGATAATAATGCAGAGTTGTTTTTAGACTTACGGAAAATAAATAGTATACTTATGTATTTAGTACAAAGTAATGAAAAACATGCGCGAGATTGAATCCTTCTTTTACAACGTTTTGAGTTATATAAATGGACCAAATGTTCTATTATATATATAAAAAAATTGTATTTGATAGTCATACTTATTTATAACAATGCCTTGAGAATATTATTGTACACTTATAATCTGACATCATCAAAATCATTGGAATATACTATGCATGTATGTAAATTATAATTATTAGTTTTAATTAAATATGGTATTATATTTTGCAATGTTGTAGCCCATGGAAAAGCAACAAAATATATTATCAGTGAAAAATCTATCGAATGACTGACAGTTGCTAATACTTTTAAGCTTAGCTTGTATTTCGTTTACTTTGTTTCAAGTAAATAGATTACATGCGTAAAACGAATACCACTTAGTAGCTTATTTCCATTCTCATTTGTTTTTCTGTTTGGTTATATAAATCATATTATCATTTAAATGGTATTGTTTATTTGTAATACTTTGAAATTTTAGATCATCAATGAATAATTATAATAATATACATCATATAAATAGAGGCTGTTAGGGCTGTATGGTTTGAAAGGTTTGCTTGGTATATAGCGCGTGCACTTGTTACTTATTAATGAAATCTTTCTAGGTGTATAATATGCCGCAGGATCATTTCACCTTGGTGAAAAAGACAGCGTAAACGACTACTTTATCCAATTTCCGTTTTAAGTACGGGAACATTTTGTGTCCACGCTTTCTGATCATTGGAAACATAGTAATGCATGCGTTTTCTTTACAAACCAGGTGTCGAAATTTCATTCTATAAGCAAAATTTTAATTATAACGGTACCTTAATGGTGTTAAACATGCATTGCCGTAATATCCCTTAGACGCTTCCTTGTGCAGAGATACGTTTTTGGTCATGTTAATGTTTTGTCGTTTAGTGTCTAAAACAATACACTGCTGATGTTTGACTATGCATCATTATACTGCCTCTGTATTCGACTATTACACTTCTTTTCCCTCTTTTGTTCTCCCATTTCCAAAACTATTACGCACGTAGTACAATACTGTAATATGCATAACGCTTCAACGAGATTCTCCAACACAGTCATTATCATATGGTTTGTTATTGTGGTATAATTTAATGAGTTTGCGGCAATCATGTTTGTTTTGCAGTTCCAAGAGGAATTCATGTAAATTTTTCCAATACAGAGACGGTTGCCGTATTTTCGTTTCTGCGACTTGGGGATTCAGCTTGTTTTTCTTTCTCATGGTAGCGTCGGCGCCGATATTTGTCTTGGAAAGCAGGGGGTGATTGTCCTCGCCGTTCCGTTTTGGGGGAAATACGGGCCTGAGCACAAAAGGTTCTGCTGACTGTTCCTTGTGATGACGCAGTGTCGTGATTTCAGATAGGGGACAGGCGAGCTGCAGTGTCGCGCGAACTTGATCGCTATCACGCTGTCTCGTGGCACGTGGGCAGCTGTTGGTGCATGCACACAAGCGCGAACAGACAACGTTCTGCGGACACAGTTCTCCGCATAGTCTGCCTGACTCATCCCACTATTGTGCCGCGATCGTGAATTTAGTGGCAAGATAAACTCTCGTCGAAAGGGAACCAAACGAGATCAAAATGATGGCCGGGCTTATTGAAGACAACAGCTCATGAATTCGCTTGCAAAGCGTTTGTAGTCAGCAAACATGACTCGAAGACTCCCACTCTGTGACTTCAGAGACCAAACTGCATGTATTTAACCCACGAGAAGATGCGGACTAAATAAATGATGACACCATGTGTGGATTTATTACATTTAGGATCTTCGCTTCATCCGCATTCTCGATCGGTCAGTTTAAATATTTATCGTTCATGCAAAACGTTTTAAATTAGTTTCGTATCCAAACTAAACCGTTCAAAGAAAGCGTGAACTTAGACTTTTCTTTTAAATTAAATAAACCAAGAATCAAATGTTCTTTTTATTTAATATTACCTTGTGCAAGTTAGAAACAAAATAAAATTTAGAAATATACCGTTACTCTGTTCGCAGCGTTTAACAGATTATCGGTGTTCGTACCACTTTATTCAATTATTGTCTCAATCCTATGACATTTGGCTAGACGGTTTGTTGGTTATTTAATTGTGGAAAGATCCCGAGGACAGCCTTCTCTTGCCACATCTCAGAGGAGCCGTTCTTTCGTCGATAACAAGAGCAATTCTTTGAACCTGCCCCGAGGGGGATCCACCTACGAAGAAGAAACTCTCAAACCAAATGTTCTAACGAAATCTGTGTAGCACTCCCGAGGCGCATTGCCTCAAGCCTCGTTATCTTGTCCCATCTGCTGCCGAAAATTAAATATCGCTTGTTCTCTCATCTGAACGCAACCATAAAGTTAACTACAGTGAAGCGAGAGGAAACGGTAAAAGAGCATTGGCGATAGATTGCTGAATCATGAATTAAAAAGTTGAAATATTATATCATTTCCACACTACAGAAGAAAAAAAATGTGCCAGAAAAATCATGACTTATGGATGACTAGAAATACATTACAGATTTTACAATTCGGGAATTTTTTCCCTCTCTACTGAATGTATTATTTATTCATCTAGTACATGTATTTCCAATTTGATTTCCATATGGGATATGTTTTCAAGACGGTCAATATAAAGTGTTCCTGAAACACAGTTGTAAACTCATTTCTTACAGTCGATCCTTGACTCATGGCAGACGCTCCCAAACTTAGCCAATCAAATAGCTTATCTTAACGGGTTAATTCAAAACTAAAATATGAACTGACACACGGGCAAAGACAAACGCCCTGTATTACACATGCATTATGTAGGTGGCACTTGGCTTGTTATATAATATCCTTTCACATAAATCAAGTTTTGCGATTTTATTTTATTATATATCTCAATTACATTAATTAACATGTTTTGAAAATACCCACACACATAGTTTCTATACATTTAAACTTATTTTGTGGTGTGATAAATCACTTTGTTGAGTTCAATAAAGTTCAAATTCAAATTCTGGGACGTGTGTGCCTGTAGACAGGGTGGCAAACAGCAAGTGACCGGTCCAAGCAGCAAATCAATGTTTAACATCCAAGTGTTTCTCTCCAACCTGTCGACAAAACGCCGTAAGGCCTTGTTAAGACACGGTCCTGGGACGTAAAGATGATAATTTGTGACTAATTTGTCAAATCACGACGAAGCATAACTCGATTTGGATGTGATACGCTCTCAATTCGCTCGGAATTGAACACCTTGGGGATGCGTAATCTCATTACAGAATAACAGGCATTTTATTCTCCGCTCGCGAGCACTAAATAGCCCTACGGGAAATTTTGTGTAAAACAAGGACAGAAAATTTAGGACTTTTTACGGAAAGCTGGTAAGCCAATTTATGCCTAGCTTGGCCTTTGATCTCTATTAAATTTTTCTGCTTTTGCAATTTGTTTTCATAAAACGGTTGTGTGATCTTCAACTTGGATGAAGTCTCATCGTTCGTTTCCAATGAGATTTTAATGTCGCATTATCTGACAGAAATTGTGTGCTTGATGAACAGAAGACGTAGGGAATGCGTTTACTGAAACAAGACAGGGAAACAAAAGAGAGTCAAAATAAACGTATCTATCCTATTTGTTATTCAAAATATAATACACTGTGATGCCTCATTTGTATCACTAGACAAGAAATATTTTTTTCTTTTTACATACAAAGGTTGAATATGTGAGTTGCAAACTAATTTCATGGAATCGTGTTGGGAATTGTTTGGCCTAATAATTATGTATAATTACCGTAGTTCACATGTGCACATCTAACTTTTCTTTCTAAAAAATAAACTAGTATAATTTTACGACTTTGTCGTATGACATATAGCACCAACTACCTATCCACAATACAATTTGGGCCAAAAATAAAACTTTTTAAATTCAAATTTGTCTAAATGTTAATTTAAACCTATCCAAACTAGATTATTGCAATAACAGTTTCCTTCATAATAATTATCTTTAATATCAGTCATATTCTTTCTCGTATTAATGTCCAAACTATTTATTTTATTAATTGTATTATTAACGTACTTTAAAACAAATATCATGTCCTCCAATCTGATAACGTTTTGTGACAAAAATGGATTTTCAATTTGTCTAGGCCAGCCCACAGATGTAAGCGATAAGAGTTCAAATCAAGGCAACAATGATAAAGTGAAAGTTTTCCTATGCTGATTCGGATTAAATCCATTGGTCTGACAGTCCTTGCTATCAATGTTCAATATAGATTGGCACAGTTGTGTTCTCCAATCGATCCTTTGCAAGATTAATGGCGCCAGTTTGCGCGTGCTGAGTTCCCGCTCCAGTAGCCATAGATGTCAGACAATTTTTCATAAAATTTAAACCAATATATTGGTGGTATTTTTGTTTCTTTCTTCACTTTTCGTTGTATACTTGCATGTTTCTTTTTATTAGTTCTGCATTTCGTTTTTAAATCACTTTTGAAAGTGTTTTTCCTTTAATCATTATTAATGTAAATATACATTATATTTTTTGTATCACATTTTATAAACTTAGTGGTAATTTCGTATATCCAATTTGGTTATGATTTCGTAAGAAATCACTTTTTATCGTATATGTTTATTACTCTCGTATCGTATTTGGTTGTAATATCGTATAAACTCGTTGTAGAATCATCTGTATAATTATTCCCAATTTGGTTATCATTTTGTGTCAAATAACGTTCATATCGTTAACCCAATTTGATTTTGATTTCGTGGAACAATTTTTGTATCGCATTTCCAATTGTGTTGTGGTTTGGTCTAATCAGTAATTCCTATCATATGGTATGTTTAATTGGTTGTGATTTCGTGTAAAATCACGTTCCTATCGTATTATGCACCATATCTTTTGCCTTTTATCTTCCTATGTATATGAAACTATGCGTGGAATATGTCGTGATAAATCAGATCATTTAAATATACATGAACAATACATTGTCCGTTTATAGTTTATGTATAATGACCATTTTTTATAATTGGACATACGAACAAATGAATAATAAAATAATATTATTAGTCTATTCACACAAATGTACATATATCTAATCTCATTTAGTGTACTTAAATATTATGTCGTATGGGATATAGTATATGGTTTATCTATTTTTTAGTGTTAATTACGACAGTATATTTTATGTTTCTTTATTGGCTATTATTATTACAGTAGTATATTTTATAGGTTATTTCTCTGTTGCTATCGTTAATATTTATTAATATAGTATAATTTTATTGTTATCTATTCTTTATTGATGTTTTTGTCAATTATAGTAGTATTGTGTTATGGATTGTTCCTCTGTGGCTGTTAATATTAATTATTTTAGTATAGAATTATTATTAAGCATTACTTCTCTATGTTTAATGTTAATTATGGTAGTTTACTTTTATTGACTATTCGTTGTTGTTATCATGTATGGCAGTAGATGCAGTATAGCGTATACTTGGTTGTTTATATTGTCGTTGTTGGGTTGTTTCTCGGTTGTTATTGATAATTATGGTAGTATATTGTGGTGGTTTGTTTTTCGGTTGTTATTGAGAATTATGGTAGTACGTGTATATTGTGGTGGTTTGTTTCTCGGTTGTTATTGATAATTATGGTAGTGGTGGTTTGTTTCTCGGTTGTTATTGATAATTATGGTAGTATATTGTGGTGGTTTGTTTATCGGTTGTTATTGATAATTATGGTAGTATATTGTGGTGGTTT
>JAUTCZ010055196.1:0-10480 GCA_032273805.1 Melanodrymia brightae | reverse complement strand
AAAGTAAAGTTTGTTTTATTTAACGACGCCACTAGAAAAACATTGATTATAAATC
This sequence comes from Melanodrymia brightae, assembly GCA_032273805.1. Classification (NCBI taxonomy): domain Eukaryota; kingdom Metazoa; phylum Mollusca; class Gastropoda; order Neomphalida; family Peltospiridae; genus Melanodrymia; species Melanodrymia brightae. The sequence continues at coordinate 10,425 of JAUTCZ010055196.1, read as the reverse complement.
AGCGGTTATTGGACGTCAGACGCATGGTTATATTGATACATGGTCTCAGAGGAAACCTGCTGTTGCCGCTTCAAGGGCTACTCTTACCGAAAAACAGCAAGTGGTCTTTTATGTGCACTGTCCCATAAACAGGATAACACACACCACAGAATTTGATAAACCAGTCGTGTACCACTAGCTGGAACGGAAAATAGCCTTTAAAATGTTTTGCACTGTGGAGGATCGATCCCTCGACCCATCCCACCACAGGCAGACACTTTACCTCTAGACTACGTCCCGCCCCACTATCAGGATAAATAACAGACTCAGGTGAACTAAAAAGAGAAGCAAACACCATATTTTCCCCCCATGTCTCTTGGGTAGAGGGGTAACTTGGACAATATAATGCCTGGGAAAATCCATGTGCAAATCCAGGTTTACAGTTAATGCATCCATTGCCCCAATATGTGATCAAAAGCTCAATGTGTCACTCAAGATGTTTTATTAGTTCTATTCTTGACTAGTGTACCCGTTCGAGAAAACTCTTTGTTTCTTAGGTGTTTCATTTAACACCACATACTATTAATTAAGCTAAAGACCAATAATATTAGTCAACTGAAAGAAATAACAACCCAGAAGACACACAAACACCACAATTACTGTTAAATATACATTTTATTTCAAACTTCAGGCATCAAACACAAACTTTTAAGAGTTTCCTTTCAGCCAAAGTGCAAATAGAAATTAAATAAGAAAATAAATTAAATGTTAATAAAACTTACAAGATCAATATAACATTATAAGTAGGAACTTGCATAGATCCATAATGGTTTCTCCCTAATAAAAGTTCAGCATTAGTCATAAAATAATATTGAATTAAACTTCACTAAAAGGTAAATGTGCAAAAGAAGAGACAACACAACATTTTTGTTGAGAACACAATATAAAAATAAGAAAAACCACTTTAAGATGCTAAATTATATATTAACAGATTTGCACTGAATACATATATTAATATTATTATGCTCCTATCCTTACAAAAACAAGTGACCACTGCACATAAAATAACAAATGACTTACAAACATTACTGAACGACAATACAGTTTTGTTCCACAAAAAATAATTTAAGGTCTTCAACATAGGACAGAACATTTTTGGTGTATACAATGAACATCATATTTTTAGGTTTTTATATTGCAAAAATCACACAAATACATTGTATAGTAAATTTTTAAAAGTAACTTTAAAATTTGTGGAAGTAGTTTTAATTTCTCACTCAATAATGGAATATTTGTTCAGAATCATCCATGATTTAGTAAACACATTGCATTTTATTCAAGATGATATGCTACAAACGACATCAATTTGTTTTATTCAATTCACAATTGTGATGGTTAATCCAATCTACTAGATTTCAGTGCCAGGTAATAGAATTTAAGTCAGAGCTTTTAGAAATTACGATTGTATTACTATAATAAATTTGTCGAACACTGCAATTGTCACATCAAGAACACACAAAAAGTGTCAATACATGTATGTGCTACAGACTGGTTGTTACAATTTGTGATTCAGTGTTAATGTAATTAAACCATAAAAGTTTTAATATGAAATAATTCAGTTTTAATGTGGATGTCAAGATAGGTTTATATAATTCTCGTATTCAAAGAAATGTAGATATTCCTCACATTGGATTTCAATCATTTTAAAAGGGGACTTAATAACATTAATAAAAATTAGGCCAAAAAAAGCAAACACATAATATAGAGATGCCACTGAGGTAGTTAAAAATGGATGCGAAGTACAGTGTTAAAAAAAACCAGATTATATAAAAGGCTTTACAACATAATACTAACAGGAAATTATCATCATATACTATGTTGTATACGGTACACATACAGGTAGTCACCAACAACAGCATTATCTTTTTGGTTCAGACTGATGAATACAAAAAGTATATTAATCTTGAAATATTCAGTAATGAAAAATGTCTATATTCATGAATATTAACTTTAACTGTACACACTGTTATCCACTTATTCAGGATATTTTGCTTGGGTCCCATGGTTTTTATTAGATTTGGACAACACAATTACAATGTAAATGGTTAAATACGTTTGTACATTTGGGAATTTGTAGCCATGTAATTAGGGTTTGTCCGTGCCATTTGCTTTCAGCATGTGTTACCGGTGCATAAAAATAAAAATGCATGACATATTTAAAATTCAGAGTTGTTTTTTTAACAGTATAAATATGGATACTTGTGAAGAGCAATGATATGTAGACTATTTTAAATCACAATTTCCTCAGATCTATGCTCTATTCTTTTTAAGCAACTTCATTGTAAAACTTTCCGATGTCCAAAACATTTGATTAATTATGATTTTACACATTAATTAATAATATAGTAATGATAAACCAATCCAACATCTGTATTTAGAAGTACATGTAGGTCGGTGGGATATCATACTATCAAATTTCTGTTTCACGGGACATGACTTCAAAATAATTCTCGACCACCTCACGATTTGTCGTATGCAACTAAAATCATTATAATTCAGGCCTGTTCCCAATACAACTTCATCTCCCAAATCTTTAAAATTAAGTGCAACATATCTCTTCAACTGAAAGTAAAATAGTAAAACGTGTCAATAGGAACCACTTATTAAAGGGACCTAGTCTATAAATAAAGGTTGAATATTTGTTGCAATTGATAGACAACTGGTTTTTATACAAGTAGTTTTTAAAGCAGATTTAGCTGAAAAAATTACTATAAATCCAATGGAAGAAATTGTCAAACTACCATATTAAATATGTGAAAAACATCAATTTTTTTTTATTAATAAGTGTACCGGTATATCTTTTTCAGAAAATTCTCGACCTGGATTACATAATTATGCATTATTCTAAAGCTGGGACAAACCTACAAACAGTCTTTGAAGTTGAGTCTTTCCAACCTGACCACATGCATCTCCCGTTTTTCCTATTGACACTCCAAGACAAGACATGTTTCGAGTTTTCCCTAGAAATTTTTTTTTCTGTGTTCTGTCTATATAATAATTATACACACGGTTATTCATTGTATAACTTTAATATACAGAACTCAAAGCATAAATTTTCCGAAAGCAACTTAAAACATGTCTTATCTTGTGGTGTCAATAGAAAAAAGTGGGCGAGGACACATGTGCACAAGATTGCTTATGGATCTGATATATTGGAAAAGAATATTGATCTTTGACTACAGTAATAATAAGAAATGGTTAAACAGTTTGTGACAAATGGAATGATGGAATGTTGTGAATATTAAAGATTAGAGAAACAATTACATACATGTAATTTATTTACATTGGACACACACACACACAAAATAAATAAACTTAGGAAATAGGTTTACTGGTTTATACAGTGGTTTTAGTGATGTCCAGACCAAACAAAGCCTTCAGTATAAAAGGGTTAGCAACACAAGCCATTAACAAATTTAAACAATTATCATCCCATATTTGTACCTATTTGCAAATAATTGTAATACACTGCAATAATATGCAATACACTGCAATAGTAAAATATACAAAAAGCATCCACATTAATGATACATGAACAAGCAACCGTAACAGTTAACAGATGTGGTAGTTTAAAAAAAATAATTACTAAACCTCAGTACTGACCACATTAATTTCACTCGGGGAATAATAATCTGTAATTTCTCATTACACTTAAGTTATTGTTTATGTATCAACATGTTAATTGTTATATTAGTAATTTATCTCATGTCACAATCCTTAGCCATGTTCTACAATTTTTACGAGACTACTTTTTCAATCTTTACAAGCTAAACGTATACATGCATAACAGACCCACATTGACAGGTTTATCATTGAAAAAAGACACACGTCAACTTCAGTACAAAACAAATAATAATAAATTAGATTTGTATATTTACACGTCATCATAATGAAACACCAATTTTTGATATACTGTCTTACTATTTTGACTGTTTTCATCATTCATACACACATACACAATGTTATGTACACAGTACATGCGGGATATGTTTTTTTGACAACTTAAGCGTACAACATGCAGAAACAAAGTAATAAATAAATCCGTACACTTAGTAAATGCATCAACACTCCATGATAAAACCTCAGTGAGATCAAGGGGCGTGTACTCCTGAGAATATATTTTATTACACCGCTGTTAGTCGGACAACCGTGGGAGATAAATCAATCTACCACAATGTGTCAAACAGCTTTTCAAAGGTCATGACCTGTGAAAAGAACACCTGATTTCGTGGACTATCGCAGATTCTACGTTGTGTGACATCATGGAATGTTCATGGGGCTGCGTTTCTGTCAGCTTATACTATACTCGTTCCCACAAGATACCGCTTATTACAACTTGTGTGTTTTCAATTGTACATTCACTCACTTTAGCTCGTGATGCACGATAGAAAACACACTCGTTGTAGATAAACGGTCTCTCACGGGCACTGTAACTGGAATATCATGAGATGAAAACCATACACTGTAACTATCAAGCTTTCGTTTGCTACCCCATGCCACACAGACGTTAAATCAATAAATTATTTTGTTTATGTTATGGAAAGTGTAATTTTGTAATTTTGTTTATTTCAGTCTTCCAAAGTTATAGAGGATACGTACATTTTATTTCATATGAGAAATATTTCCTGAGTAATGACGAAACAATTTTTCAAGGGTAATTGTTTTCTATTTCTGTTCTATTTAGTATGTGCTCTGAAATCAATGCGAGTAGGTTTGCTATTTAGCAATAAATGTTTTTTATGTTCATATTTTAACCATTAGTCCAAGGTATAATATAGATCAGTACATTACTTTCAGAAAATCATTATCGCACACATCCTCTGTAATAACATTGTTAAACATTCGTTTATCTCAGAAATGCATGACTTCATTATTTATTGAAAGAATGTTAAATTGAACTGGTCAAGATTATTTGTGCCAAGTTTATTAACTCGTCCACTTTTAACTGGGATAAAGTATAAAAATACATTAATAAGTAATATAATTTGTTTATTTTATGAGAAATTGCATATTATCACCCATATGGTAAGCAATGTTTTTGTTTCATAACAAAGTGTTATGTCCTAGTGAAATCGAAAGAGGACATAACACCTGCATGTAACGATTGGTCAGAAAATCAGAGCCAGACGGAAATTAATACATCGTCATTGATCAGCAGTTTTCACTGGCATTATTTGTTCGAAAAAAATTGCTGGTTTATATGTAATAAGAATAATTTCAACGATTTTATCACAGTGGATGAAGATCCTGTTGCTGGCATTGTAAATTAACTATTAAAACTATACACTGTTCAAATCTTTTTGGTGCAAGAACATTGTAACAAGTTGTCTTTAAATGCTTTTCAAAGACTAGTATGCATGTATTATATATAGAAAATAATGTGACTAAATGGCATACTATAGAGATTGTCAATAATTAAAAAAATCCTAATTAATGTGAAAATAAAAATATGTTGAAAATATATCTCATATTATTTATATAAATAACTGAAATAGATGTTGACGTAAATTAAAACTTAAAGCACAATGTAGGTCATACCATTGGTCAGGGAAAAAATGCTTCAGTAATAAAATTTTATGGTATTAAAATGTATATTTAAGAAGTCACAAGTCAACCTAACATGTATGCTGGAAGCGAAACACAGAAATAGAATCTAAAACTAAGTTATGATTGTAATTGAGGTATTCTGAGAGCATTGTCAATCAAGGCTTCAAGCTCCTCCTCAATTTCCGGTTTCATCTCTAAGTAGCTATCCCAGGACAGATCAGCATTGGAATCTGCTCCCTGTGAATCCTCAACGCCCGCCTCTGTCTCGGACACATTTATATCAACATTCTTTAAACTAAATATTTCTTCAAACTTGTAACAGCCTTTGTTATTCTCATCTTCGTAGTAGTACGATAGAACCGACTCCATCTGGTTGGTAACATTAAGGCACTGGTCGAACGTATCAAACACCTCCTGACATGGCCCGCCTGGCCGAGGAGGGTCGTGTCCAATGCGAGGATGATACACCAACTCTCCATCGGGACCAGACTGCTCGATATGAATATCCTCCAACTGGAGGTCGTCGATTCCGTGTTCTAAATGTTCAAGTGACCGCACAGTCTCTGGCGCTGCTGAATTAAAGTCTACAGCAAATCCAATGTTAAAGTTTCGCACAACTGATCGGTTCATTTCTGTCTGCATAATAGATTTGCGTCTATGCATCGCACTTCGAGGGTATGTAAGAGCACGTGACCGTGACTGGTACTCCACACATTCGGTTCTCTCTTCTTGGTTCTGTACCTCCGTAATGGCCAACTGACATGTGAATCTGAAACAATAATACTCATATCAGTATACAAAAACAAAACCAGTAAAATATGGTAACACCAAAATACATACAATGAATCAATTTTGTCACCATTGAGTGTGCAGTATAACAAATATAACAGTGATTGGCTGTAGCTGGTCACCATATATTTCTCAATAAAGACCGTTGCAATCTCATTGTACAACTTTCAAAATTTACGTTTAGTTCAAATAACACAAATGCAAATTATATTGACATAACATATTTTTCCTTCTTGACAAAAAAAATAAATAATGTGAACTAACTGTTAAAACAATTCACTGTTTTTAATATATGCACTAACACACAAATACAACAGCATATACCACTGCCTCCTAAAATACTCCAGTCATGGAGCCCTGGTTAAATAGAAGATGGAATTGAGAAGGTGAAATACCTGGCAGAGTATCTCGGGTGATGGTGGAGAACACGCAAGAAAACTGCTCGTAGGATACTGGCCGTCTCGTGACACATGATCTGAATGTCCTTAGGCATTGTCGGCAGCCATTGCAGAAACCTAAATATAAACAGAATTTCTTATACACAGGTTTGAAAGAATCCAGCATGATTTATGGTCTCACATTGTTCATCTCAAATATGCATTAGAGATTATATTTGAGTGACCTGCTTTGTTCTCTGCATGTTTTCCCATAGCATCATTAGTTTTAACTGCGGATTCATTCATTGAACGCTTTATGACTAGCATATTGATTGAAGACGTGCATCTTTCCACAGAATGTATAGTTGCAGTTAATTTCAGTTCTAGAAATTGGTTTTTCAGGGTTTATAATAAATGGAATGCTACACTTATGCCCGCTATAGATCATTATTCTCACAACTCGTGTTGCCCAAACATATTTAACATTTGGAAACCACTTGTGAGATAAACGATCTCAACAGGCATTTGTGTAATATTCTCTCTGCACTATATTGTTTTTAAATATCAGATCAGAAACAAAAGAATGAGTGTATTCATGTACAAAAGAATGAATGCATGGTTTTATATATATATATATATATATATATATATATATATATATATACAAAAGAAGTATTATGGTGTGCCGATTTGAGTTCAGTGAACAGTAAATAACTTACTTTACAACAAGATTTAGCAATATTTCTGCTGGAAGAATCCACGGTGTTATTGCAAATGATAATAACTTCACAGGACGAAAACTGAAGACATAATTCACCATTCCCTTATTCACAGAATCACAGGCAGCCTGGAAAGCTGAAAATACATCAGAGGAAGTAATTAATAAAGACTATATTCACATTATTGAAGACTGAAAGAAAATTGATATAATCGTGACTGTACGCTTCACGTATTCGGGAAGGAGAATTATCTCCAAGCTAGAGGATCCATCTGAGGTGTGTTGGGTCATAGGATCCATCCTCCTTAAGATTAGGAAAGTACATAAAAACGATCATTCTTTGCTAATCAGTAGACTTTTGTGTGGCGACCATGGGTTTTTTCCAAGACCATGTGTCGACAGAAGTTTGAAAGGTAGTGTTGTTTGTTACAAAATCGCATGCATAACAGCATATTAGTACAGCCATAAAAATAAGTTAGTTTTGCTGTAATGCGACTGATCCTTTTAGCTGAAGGTAGATAACTATTTTATTTCACTATTTAAAAACAAAATTAAAAAATAGAAACGGAATCGGGCCAATTTTTGCCAGCCAGTATGTAACAGCAAACAAAGATATTAATTGTCATGGCCACAGAGATGACGTTTGTTCGTTGAATGTGCATAGCAGTAATAAAGAAACACGTATGTATTAATTACCTAACATAACAGAAGGTGGTAGAGAGTCAACAAGCGCTCCGTGCAGCTTCTTCTTACACTCATCACACTGGTCGTCATGGTGATGTTCTCCGTCACATTCATCCTCGGCCACCTCTTTCTCTTCGTCATTCTCTTTGGCACTCGTTGTGAAGCACGAACGAACAGTCAGATGACGGGTACACGATATTAAATCTGTTCAGATCAACACAAAAACATCTTATCACAGATATCAGTAACAATGTTTTTATGAGCATTTAGTACAAATAAAGATAATAATGTAATATTTAATATTTTTAAAAAAGGAAATATTTCCACTGTCTGGAGTTATCTCTGAAATTTTTATGAGATTACAGCACACAATTTTTTTTATTATCGATTTGTTTTTTCTTCCCATATTGAGCAATTTATATTTTATTTGAGTATCAAATATCGCTTTAATTTGTCAATAGTGAAGAAAACAAGCCTAAATCTTCATGTCATGTTTAAACGCTTTAGAATAGCCTAAACTATGATTAAACGTTTTCTGATGAATTTAGTAATGTAATAAAGAAAACAGGTATTTATTTGAAATAATTATGTCTCATGAAAAAGACAATGTTAAACATAGCACTATACGCATATAAATGAAATATTTAGAAAATGATCGTACTGTTACTCTGCAGGAAGACCAGGGCATCGTCAAAACCTTGTCTACACATCTGACTGAGAACTTCAGGGTGAGGTGGAAACAATGCGTGAGAAAGACGGTACAGGTTACCCACGGTGAACTGGAGGCTGTGGTTGACAATATTTATGTGCATGAAGTTACTGGAGTTGTCCATGGGACAAATATCACACTCGCCAGCAAATGGTGACACTGTGATCGTATCTTCATCAAGGGTAGGCAGGTTGTCACTCAAACTACCATCTACATACCTCTGAAATTAATAAGTATAGAAAATGTCAGCGATTTAAATGCCATTTTTAAATACAACACAAAACTTCAAGCTATGCTCTGAAAAGTTACATTATATACGTTTATGGCACCAATAGAGCACATTGATTAATTAGTCATAATTGGCTCTTTGTCAAATGCAGTTATTATGACACATTGTCTCAGAAGTGGCCTGCTGTACATGTAAATTTTAATAATTGAAAAAAGGTTTTGGGTCAGATGCAAAACGCTAGGTATTAGGTATTTGTCTAATTAGTGGCTTACTAAAAATGCATGTAGAAGTAAACTTGTTCACTGGCGAAAGGATACCTGCGTACAATGTACATATATGATTTATATCATAAAATAATTTAACAGATTTAACTACTTAAATGTTATATATATTATACTCACAACTCCTCTAAACTTGGGAGGGAGCATTCCACTGTAAAATGGAACAAATGCACTACACAGCAACGCCTGTAAAGAGAAAACAAGCATAATGCTATATATTGTATATATACAGTGTTTAGCTACATTCATGAAAAAACATGCACATGTAAATGTACCAGTAAAATGGGTTCCAGGATATTTATCGTTACATATTCATATACATGTACTTTCAGACACTTAACTAAAATGGAATGCTAACACACATGACTTTCGTAAGCCGTTAAAAAAAATAATGAATTGACACTTTATATGTAGATAATGGAACATATAATTATTTTTAATAGATGTACATGTAGCTAGTGAATTTTGAAAACCACTAGCCCATGGACTAGTACTAGTAGATTATTTTAAAATTCTAGAACTCCTACTTTCTTTTAAATGCAATCTAAAATAAAGTAGCATGCATACATGTACATACACTATTACACGTGTACATGTATAATTAAATTTGTGAATGTGATACTATTCCATTTGTGCCATGTTTTATTCCCAAAAAAGGTACATGTACATGGTAGAAGGCATTAACACAAATGTGACCCTCTCTGACAAAACCCATAATAAGTTGTTTTTATCATTATTGAGATATGCACATATTCAGAAAGAGCAGACCATGTACTTTAAGATGACATCAAAACCGTAATTGTATGTTATAAATTGAGAAAGTTATATCAATTTGAAACGGGTATGTATTCTAGCAGCCATTTTGAGAAATTGGAGAAAAATGGCCTCAAAGTTCTGGGACATGAAGAAGCAGTATTTCCGTAGCAACTAGACTTGAAATGTGTTCAAACCTTCTTAAAACTGTTATTGTACACTCCTTACACCATAATAAAACACCATACCTTGCAGTTACACTTTTGAATGAAATATAATTAATATTTCAACCACATAGT
>JAUTCZ010055185.1:0-10482 GCA_032273805.1 Melanodrymia brightae | reverse complement strand
GGGAAAGTGCACATAAAAGACCCCTTGCTGTCATTCGTGGAAGAGTAGCCTATGTGGCAGCAGCGGGTTTCCTCTGTAACCATGTGTCAATATAACCATGCATCTGACGTCCAATAACCGCTGATTTATAATCAATTTGTTTCTAGTGGCGTCGTTAAATAAAACACACTTTACTTTAATATTCCAGCAGTGACTGCGCGATTTACCAATGAATATTAGAAACCTAAATAATACAATTATCCAGATACTACTACACTGGCTATACATTAACATATTTGATAACTACATAGCCATCATAAGAAGATAAAGAAGTCTCAAAGGTATGAACAATGTAGATCTAGTTTATAAGGCACCACCTGCAAACATAATGTAAATGTAATCAAATCTAGATTCTAATAAAACATTTCATGTTGTCAGATGGTCAGACAAATGGTTGATTCAATAAACTTGCTTTACACATTGCATTCGAGTCAGTAATAGATTCGAATAAAATGTTACAATTTAATATTACTACTGACCTGAAGTTTTCATTATACTCAATTTCTGTTTCTCCAATCATGATTATACGATGGCCCCCTCGCTGAAACGTTTGCTGGGAAATAATTGGTCGCATGGCTGGATCCAATTCTTCACCAACTTCCTGAAGTTTAATAATAAATACTGGAGTAAATAATTAATTTAAGTAATAACTATAGATATAGAATGGGAGGGCTGCCTATACACAATAATACTATTATTAAAGTAGAAATAGAAGTGCACTAGACGTGAACAAACAAATATTCATTATGAAAACTTGCAGGTGATCATCTCCTGAATGATAACAATTATATCGAAGTTTCATTATTATATGATGATGTTATCTCCCTTTGATCTGACTTCTCTATTCATCAAGTGAAATAACCAAATGTTGAATTTGTGCCCATTGAATGGTTTATTTTGGCATATTTAGCATCATAATAAAATAAAAGTGCACAATTTGAAATCTTTGTATGAAGGTGGTTAAAATAAGGATGGATGTAGTAAAATGATCACACTGCAGTCTTAAACTACATCCACTTTTATGCAGGTTTACTACAAATTAAATAAAATAATATGAAATTTACCTGAACAAGTACTGGATCGCCAACGCGAATCGCAGTTTCTATTGTGCGCATCAGATGAGGGTCGGTGGCTGCAACAGATTTCAGCTGAACACCTTCCATCTCTCGCACCCAGCTATAGAACAAACAATACACAATATAACCAACTAACTAGAAATAACTCGAAGCAGAAGTAGGTCGTGTTACTTTTGGTGTGCAACATCCACCTTTTCTATATGTATAAACATCAGGGCCCGGTTGTTCGAATCCTGGGTTAGCTTAACCACTGGTTAACACTAACCATGGGTTAAATTGGTCACGGTATATTTAACTCATAGTTAGTGCTAACCAACGTTTGAACAACGTAATTTTTAATCAGTAGTTAAATTTAACTGATGGTTAAGCACTTAACTCAGGGTTAGCGCTAACCCAGGATTCGAACAACCGGGCCATGAAGCTTGATGACCCTATGTCGAATAGTGTAGAAGATATGCTTAAATAGAGTAGAAGATATTCTTTGGAAATTTATGGGAATTTACTTTGCAATGGTAATTAAAGCCTGAATGAACTTACTTGACGGCTTGTCCCTGAGGGTCGATTAGTAGCGGCCATTTTCTAGCTTTCTTCACAAATACTGCATTCTCTGTAGAGTGTGTGTCTCGGGGTAGTCCTCCAGTTTGCCACTTCAGTACCTAATATTTAAAAAAAGAGGAAACTCTTTGTAGTAAAACCAAATCCTATAACAATCTGGAAATAACAACACGAGATAACAACTTAAGTGTATAATGAGACACAATGTTTCACATGTCATTTAAATTCATGACATACAATTTTCACCATTTCTTGGTCATTTCTTGTAAAGCCAATTACAAGTTGTGTTAATGATCTTGATGTTAGACCTTGCAATCACTGAATCTATATCAAGTTTCAAAAACAACACTGATCATACTGATCACTAGAGGCCCTATATCTCCAACTGCAAATAAGTCAGACATAAAACCTATAAAATAGCTAATGATAACTTTAAAAATACTATTTACCATAAACTAGACTAGGTTCTTAAATTTATCAACATTTTAAGCTATTTAGAATCAATGATAATTCAATAAAACCTATGAACAAAATTAATGGATAATATATCTCAAACTACGAATATGAAACAAGAACCTTTTGACAATCAAAGATTGTTGATTATTGTAAATATGTTTATATATAAAAGATTGTAACTTACACTATTTGCATCCACCATATTCATGACTAGATTAAAATCTGCAGAAATTGGAATATTATCCTTTCTGATTTGGCTGATCCACTTTTCTAACAGATCCTTGCGGTACTTGGCTGTAAATGCTCCTAGGTATGCCACTGCAGCCGCAGCCACCAGAGTATCACCTACAACACCCTGCAGCTTCACATCCAGCTGTTTCACAGATACAGCCCACCGAACCTGCAATTACGAAATGTTGGTAATTGTTAGGTAATATTTCTAGGCCTATATATTTTTTATTTACTGCGGAGTACACCATCTTTCGCTTCCGATCTAAAACTAGAAAAGTAATTTCTGTTTAGTAACGTCGAAAGACTATTTTTAAAAAGTATATATATCTGACATCAACTATTCTGCAAAGTGAAATATTTAAACATTCACTTTATAATGTAATTTCTGTTTGGTAATGTTGAAAGACTATTTTTAAAAGGTATATACATGTACCTGTCATCAGCTATTCTGTAAAGTGAAATATCTAAACACTCTCACTTTAGAATGTAATTCATGTTTGGTAATGTTGAACGACTATTTGTAAAAAGTATGTGTATATACCTTCTCATCAACTAGTGCAGAGACTAATACAGATGCCCTCTGCAGACGAAGTGCGGTTGTCTTCTTGCGCTCTTTCAAAGCTTCACGCTGATTAACACTGTATTGGTACTGCTGGTGAATCATCTTCAGATGGGTCTCAATCTACAAATAAATTGTAAAATATCATTAAACCATTTTCACCATAGAACGTGGAATTGATCACATCATAAGCCAAAGCAATTTGATTATTGCTACGTGTACTTTTGAGGAATTACTATAAAATATGACACAAATGAGAGGTTAAAATTTAATGACAAAATCATCTTAAATAGATTTATCTGAATTGCTCATCAGTAGAAACTAGTAAGTCTAGAATATTTATTTAAATGTGCTTTTCATAGACTGGTCTATAATGAGGCACTCTTTAAACTACACATTTACAGACAGATACTAATATCATAATGTGAGAAACACCAAGAGTTTGAGCAAATCAGGTAAGTACTACAGTTATCACCTTTTTAAGACTAGACTGCTTTTGGGCCAGATGGTCTTCAGCTAAACTTAGAGCTTCCTTTGCCTCTTCCACTCTTCTTTGCTTTGGTTTCACCATCTAAAATATAGTTTAAAATATTGAAATATTACCAAATACTACCATATACAATTTGTAAATAACCTGAATAAAAAATATGACAAATTATTAGTTACACTAAATCTGCAAAAATGATATGAAAAATCTATATAGGATATTATTGTGGTCTGTTAAAACTGGTATTGATAATCTGAATCCTTCTCTGCTATATGAAAACTATAATTTTCTATTTGCTAAACCATATTATGCATGTTCTGATAAATAAAATAGCCAAAAAAACCAACAAAAACTGAATACTTTTGTTGTAATACTACGCAGATAAAATTGTCTCTATATACATATAAAATGAGTAAGTACCTTATAGACATCATAGTAGTGTTCCAGAGCAAGCACCCACTCACAGATAGATCGACAAGCCTCAGATACTTTCCCCACAGCATCAGCATTGAAGTCAGGATTCTTTGAATACTTTTTTAATTTTATAAACACCTGGAAAATAATCAATAGTTTTGATAGCAAAGCAATATATTTCTTATTATCCTGATATAAAGTGAACTTTGTCTGTAACCTTTTAATACATAGAAACAGAATATTTCAATTAGACTCATATATAAGATCCAAACGTATAAAATTTACATTGTAAAACTGTATTAAATGGATTTTGATAAAAAATGAAGCATTGAAACCACTTCAAATCATGGAATTATAGATTTATTCCTCTTATCCGAAAATATCTATTTCAACCTGAATAAACCTTTATTATTAAAATGCTTAAGAAACATACTTTGTCTGGTAGACTATTCTTATCAAATTGAAGCAGTTTTTTGAGAAAGCCTTGATCACTGAGCATCAGTCTGGCAGTTGCCCAATCTGGTTTCTTCTGGAAGAGTATGCAGACGGCAGCCATGACAGTCTCCACAAGAACAGGTGGACAAGTATACACTCTAGAAATAACAACATACATGTCCACTTTAAACAAATAAAACTACAATTAGAAAACATTTCAATAAATGACTTAGACAGTGTAAACCTAACTGCAGCTAAAAAGCTATATAAATGGCCAGGTGTGTGTATATTGGTTCTTTTTTCCCCAAGGGGAGTCTTTATACATTCATTATCACAGGCACAGGAGTTTGGTTTGTCACATCACAGCTTTGAATAATTTATTTAAAAAGGTGGAGGTGTGATTTGACCTCTGAAGTCCCTGGATTTGCATATGTATCAGCAGAATGTTTTATTAAACAAATGTTACCTGAGTTCTGATATTGATGCCTTGTCCAATGTTTCCAGAGATGCTATTGCAGTCTGTAAGGCTGGTAGCACTGATGCCAGATCTCTGTGGCACTCCTAATGCAAAACAACAGTAGAGTTAATTAAAATACATTTTCATATATACAGTCAACCCGCTTTATAACGACCATCACTATAGTGACAATTAGACCTTCTGACACAAATCTGATAAGATTAAATGTACACAATGTAAAAGCATTCTTTACATCAGAATATACAGCTTCCGACCTTAACAGATAGTGTTACTTTGGAACAAACAACAATCTATTTTATTGCTAAAATCCCTTTTTACACCCATCCAACATCTCAGAGACATAATTAGTAGTACCAGGGATGACATTTTAGCACTGAAAAGCAATGCAGTATGTTGCTCTAAAAGAACATGTAAGTATGTATACTTACTTCTGCATAATTATGAACAATTTGAGTTTCTTTATTCATTATGCTTTCCTCTTCCTCTACAATTGTGCGAACTTGTTCCACAGCCTCTTGGTCTTTCTCAAGTTGAATCAACAAAACCTCCGTGTCCTGTATTAAACACAAATCTACATGTTTCAAACTATGCAAATACAGGATTGTGTCATAATATGTGGGAGCATAATATAACATGAATATGTGGTTAAAACAAGAATTCTACAGAATTAAATGTGTTGAATAAAATAAAATCGCTGAACTAAATTGTAAAGATTTTAAAAGCAAAATAGTCGTGGTTTATATAATAATATGAACACAAAGACAAATGTTTCTCTTCAACTAATTAGACAATGACAATTAAAACTTACCCACAGAAGACCTATATTGATTTAAACACAGAAGAACAAATTTATAAAATAATAGGTTGTTGTCAAACATTTTGCACAATGGTACCTAATCTGAAGTATTCGTTGTATCATTTGTTTATAATTAAAATAATCACTTACTTTAGCTTTCTCTTCAATTTTTGGACCAAGTGACACCAGTTCCTCTTGCATTATCCCCACTAAAGCATTGGCTTCTGAAAGCTTTGACAATCCAACTTGTAAGCGTTCCCTAATAAAAGGCAAAATTAAAACATGTATTAATGCGGTACAAATGTCCCAAACATAAAAAAGCCATCAAAGAAAGATATCGTTGCGTGAGAGCCAGAAAGTCATAAGCGCATCAGAATGTATTCTTAAAAAGTCGAGATAATGAAGAATGACTGATTTTCTTCATCAGATGTCGAATTTGTTTTAGTAGCAATGAAACGGGAACAAATTTATGATTTCTTTGTATTTTTGCGATATTTATAGAATATTAGGTATTTTAGTTATTTGTTTTAATAGACTCTTACAACCTTCTTCTTTCTTCTTCGTGTCTCATTGTAGCTATGATTGCACGCTAGTCGTATCTGCTACATAAGACCAGTCGTGTAATGGACAGCAAGCAAATCGGAGGAATATTTAAGTGGCAGTGACGTCTATTTTATGTGTATAAATGACAGCTGAACTGTATATTGATAACACATTTACCTATTGCCCATAAGTTCCGTCTTGTTATCCTTTAGCATTCTGGTGTACAGTTTGATCAGCTCCATGTAGCTGCTGGGTGTAGTGTAATAGTGGCGCCGCATCTCTTCCCAGTAGCGTTCAGCCATCTGCGTAATCATTTGTTGGATATCCACACACACATGGGCCACCCTTCCCTTCAACTCCTGAATAAATAATGCTCACATTAACACTGCTTACTAATAATACAAAAATATAACCTTCAAATTATCGTAATTATTGCAGTGCTGAATCTACACTGCTTCCATCATCTTCTACCATGTTTAAAACAGTCCTGCTAATATGTTTATGAATATAGTTTTGATAATGAGGCAGTGATAATATTAATGTATTTTGCAAATAAAACCAAACACACTCACCTCCAGATCATACTTTGGATCAGCAATAAACTCGGTGGTTTGGAAGAAAACTTGTGCCACACTGTACATCGCCTCATCACTCCACGTATCATACCAGTCTATCGTGCAACAGTTAATGAGCGCAGGATTCATTCGACAGCGCTGACGGAAAATACCACCTGCAGGACTCATCGTCAAGACAACGTGGAGATTGCGACGTACTCGCTGTATAAAGAAGTTGTAAACATCCATTCTCGTGTCGGGAACCTCCGCCTCCGACGCAGCTCCCTTCAAGTCCATGTTGATACCATCGAGTTCTTCATTGTCAAACAGATCGGGTACTTCTCCCGAGTTCAAAATACAGTTGATATCCTCAAGGAAGCTCTCCTAAAATAGACAACAAATTAATCAAAGTTAACAGTATTTGTCAAGGTTACTGTATAAGGGGGTGATTATTTGTTTTGCAGCATTCGCAAGTTGAACATTTTGTTGAAATTGCGAATATTTACACCCACAAATATTACCCAGTTTTACATTACGAAAAAGCATGTATATTAATGTCCTTAATGACTTGAAGGGAATGTATATAAGATGTATCAGTAAATGTGTAATGGAGAAGTATTTAATATATTTTTTTTTCAATTTTATAAGTGGAAACAAAATATACCCAAAAGCAATAACAACAAATACTTTTTTAATTCTGATAAAAAGAATTGTGGCACATTTATGTGTTGATGAACTAGATATAAAAATACTACCAGCAAATAGAACATACCTTTACAATATCCGAATCAGTGAGCAAGAAAGCTGTGTTTTTGTTGTGGACACCGCTTTTGAGAAAAACTTTCTTCAGGTCATCACGGAACTCCGGGATGTTGTATGTCTTGTGCAGTGTGAGCCGAAACAACTGACACTCAGAAATATGACCAGCCAAGTTGACAATTGTTGACTTACCTGTTCCGTCCATTCCAACCTATTTAAAATTATTAAACAAACTATGTAGTGTATGTTTTGATCCATTCTGCTAATATTTTACACAATTAAACATAAACACGTTATCCAGAAACAATATAATTCATAAGAGATTAATTGAAGATATAACTAAAACTAACAGTCAAGCAAGGAACATCATTTCTGATACGCCTGTAATCAAATTTTATATACAGTGTGTATATATATATATATATATATAAAAAAAAACTAATCGGGTATAAGCATCAAATTTAGACTTAAACAAAGATGAGCAATAAATAAATTCAAAACTTGTGAAAAACACTTTATGTTAGCCATACATCAAATCTTACCAACAAAAGATGGCCGCCTGGTTGTCTGAAAACACGAGACGCTCGAAGTATATGTTCAACAGCATCTTTGAAAAACACAAACTGGGTTGTCTACAAAACAAAATGAAATGCATTATAATAATTATACTACCAAACATATATTATAATGTTGATAGTATATGTTTTGTTGAGCTGTAAGAAGATAACAAAAGACAAAAAGTTGGGGGTGGAAGACACTGGGGAAAATTTACAAATTATGACCTCTAAAAACCCATTTTCCTCCAAAATTTTAGAAGTGGGGGTCACTGCCCCTCTCCCTAAGGTCTTATACTGTTAATATGAAAGCAATATGATACCACAACAACAACAACTGTAGGTGAAATAACAACGCCATACTGAATTTTATCTTGACTCATGAGTCATGAGTGCAAAGGTTGGCTTTGGAGTAAGCCATTTTAATTGAAACACTAAAAGTGATTATCAAAATGATACATTTAGTGAATATTGAAATGTCTGATTTTCAGTACTTAAGGGAATAACAATGTTGCAATGTCCTTTCTCATAACTGGCAGAAAGCAAATTGCAATTTTCTAAGAACACACAAATCACATATATTCACATGTCTCATAAGCTATTAAACTGTTCATTCATATTAAAACTTGACTACATCTGATGACAAACAGTGATATTTTACAAGTCTGAAAATAGCATTTAAACTTTAACGAACTATTTATTTTGGATCTCAACTATGACTATATATCACCTATGGCAAAGTTTAAAATGGCATAATTTTTGTTTTTTTTATATAGTAGCAAGTATATACAAGACAAACATATCTATAAATCAACAATTGAAGAATAACAATACTAACCTCAATGTTGCCATAGAACATTCTCATGTACAGTTCCTCCAGCACTCTAGATAACTTAACATGGTCTGAAATAGGTTTATAAATGTGCCGATTTGTTTCCTCATCAAGGTCAAAGAAGTCACCAAACAGAACAGATTGATTCATTAGCATTTCTACCGACCAAGTCACCTGTGAACATTTAATGGAAAAATGCTTCAAGAACTATTTCTGGGAATAATAATATTATGATGCTGAAACACAGTACAAATAAAATTACCGGTAGATTTGGTTAAATTAACAAATCAGTCTATATTGGTCACATACAACACCATAAAAACTTGTCTTAAATGAGTAAATGTTATTTATATAACAATCAAAATATATGCTTTGGCAAGAGCAGATACATGAATTTGGAAAAAACGATTGCAAAATGCTTAAAAATTTGAAAAACGGGGTTCATAATTATTTTGCCAAAATTACATTAAAAATGGGCAGGTGCACATCCCCTGGATCCTCCCATGATAATATCACAGATGTGATACAATTAAAGAGATCCTTATAGGCTAATTTACAAACTGACGATAACAGGAGATCCAACTCAAATTAATACTTGGTCTAACAGTTAAAACTAATTTTAAAGTACTTTAGCTGATGCTTTAAAAATAATGAAACATTAAATTATTAAGTTCTTAATGAATGTTTTAAATGTTTTGAAACAGTGTAACACCTTGAAGTAATCATGCAAGTTGTCAGAGAGGATCTGGTTGAAAATAATCCTGTCCTGATTGTTAATTAGTCGATCATGGAAAACTCTTGTTGCCTCATGAGCAAATAGCTGTGCACAGTTATCCTTGCTCACGATCACTGAGGAATGAGCCTGTAGAAGACCCTGTATAACCTGCAATGATGATCAAACCTTATAGAAACCAAGAGAGCTGCAACAAATACTATAAACTATCACATTTAAAACTAGAACAAAGTTAGTAACGTCTATTCTCTAGCCAACTGGCATTCATCTTTGGCACAAACCTCTCTCTCAATGTTATTATTATGTTTTTGTAACATCAAATGCAAGAATAGTTTTATGTGCTGAATGCATGGCAGAAAAAACGTACAATAAAAAAATTGGTGATAGCAAATACATTCTCATGCATATTTATAAATTATGTAGAACCGCTGGTGCATACAGATGATGAATGATTGCCTAAAATCAAAGATAATTCCAATCATATAGTTTGATTCAAATGTCGCTAAACAAAGACAGCAACAAGATTTCAGTGTATCTCACTTGCTGTTAGAAATATTTTAATTATCCATTTTAGACGTAGCAAGCTACGTCATTCCCCTCTAAATTAGATAGTGCTCAATAATAATATTAACTACTCGATTGACAAAACTTAAGGAATATAATTACTACACAATTTTAGGCTAAGAAAGGTGGTTTTATGGAAGCAAGAAATAAAACGAGTAAGACACTATATACACCAGTAAGACGCTAACAACATTGCGAGCAATACAAATTGATTCAAAATTACATAATTCTGTCGTATTGAAACGATATATAAAAATGTCTCTAATAGTAAGACAAAAAGTCAAACCTTTGAGAGGTCTCGAATGTTGAAAGTGTAATGAGACTTGGTGGGTGTGGGGAGCATGCTGCCACACATGCGGTAGTACACGGCAATACTGGCCGACACAAACGAGAACACACAGTCAATGACGTCGGGCA
>JAUTCZ010055174.1:0-10483 GCA_032273805.1 Melanodrymia brightae | reverse complement strand
AGAATAGCACACAACACGGAATTTGATAAACCAGATGTGTTTCACTGGCTGGAACGGAAAATAGCCCATAAAAATGTATGCGCTGTGGAGGATCGATCTCTTGACCCATCCTGCCACAGGCGAACATTCTACCTCTGAGCTAGATCCCGCTCACTTAACGGTCGGTTAAAACCAGCTGTTTAAAACGGCGATCAGGTTTAAACTGGTGACGAGAAATCGGCCCTTAAAGTGTTGTATGCTGGTCATGTATTGTCTGTCCCAGCTGACATCGCAATGCTCAAGTCCACATAAAAAACAATGTTCATGTGCGGTATATTTTAAAACTGGCTGGCCCTTAATTTCAACCTTTGGGCCCTAATAATTTTCTTTTTTGTTTGTTTGTTGTTTTAAGTTTTTTTTTGATGGGGTTGGGGGTGGAGAGGGGGTATTTTTTGTATGAGTAAATTATATTTCAAAGCTAAATTGTTTTCCTAACTTATATTATCTATTCTGCTATTAATATATTTTAATCATCCGGACCTACATGTACATGTAATCTTTCTATTTTTATAAAATGTTTTTTGAATGGAAATTTTTTTGGGTTTATTTTTTGTTTGTTTTACATATAATATAATGTTTCAAAATAAGATGTAAAAAAGTGAAAAAAAGATTATCAAACATCCACACTTCTACAGTGTTAGCAAAATCATACAATTGGCACATCGATTATAAATCAGCGGTTATTGGACATCAAACGCATGGTTATATTGACACATGGTCTCAGAGGAAACTCGCTGTCGCCGCTTCATGGGCTAGTCTTACCAAAAAACAGCAAGGTGTCTTTTATGTGCACTATCCAATACATGTAGACAGGACAGCACACCCCACAGAATTTGATAAACCAGTCGTAGATCACTGGCTGGAACGGAAAATAGCCCATACAATGTTTCGCGCTGTGGAGGATCGATCTCTCGACCCATCCCGCCACAGGCACTAGACACAATATTCTTCCCAAATTTGTTTTTTCTATTTCTATACTATTATATATACAGTAGCATAGAAATATATATATTTTTTTTTTTGGAAAAAATATTGTGTCTGGTGCCTATGCATTCCGCCACAGGCAGACATTCTACCTCTAGACTATGTACCGCTCCTCTCCACAGATAACGGGTTTACCTAGAGCTAGTGACACATGTCAATCCAAGTCAGTAGTATCAATGTATCACCTGCAGAAGTCAATATTGACGTTAGTCACCTGGGCGAGTTAGGTAATGAGATCTAGATTCATTAGTCCATCTGTTTAGACTAGGTGTATGCCAAGTCAGTGAATATCAGAGTTGATATTGATGTTAGTCACCTGGGCGAGTTAGTTATAACTTATTTTACGTGCTTATATCCAATTCAGGTTCAAGCACGTCTGTCATGGTAATACAGTCCAGCTGCCTCGACTGCCTATCAAGAACAGAAGTTAGTGTTAGTATGACAGAGGAAACCTGCTACTCCGAATTGATAAGTAGCAAGGGATCTTTTATATGCACTTTCCCACAGACAGGACTGTACATATCACAGCCTTTGTTGAATCAGTTGTGGACACTGGTTGGTGTAAGTGAAAGTACACCTACCCATTGATCCTTGGGGAGCACTCACTCTGGGTTTGAGCCAGTACTGGGATTAAAAATCCAATATGCCATGAATGGGATTCGAACCCAGTACCTACATGTACCAGTCTGGATGGTGTTTAACTTTATTTTAAATGTATAATAATTATCAATTTTCGAAAATTAAATATTCATGCACCGTAAACATTTCTGAAAGTAACTGATCCTACACAATTAGTTTTGCCGAACGATAATTTGATTCCGACTGTCGAGGGACAATGGAAGGTATGAGATACATATATGGACACCATTGTCTAACTCTGTGTGATTCTCCACAGTAAGCCTGCTGAGAAATCTTAATCTGGTTTGACTTCAAGTGACCAGGGGACTCACAGCAGGTGTAAAACGGGGACACCAATTTGCTCTAAACACTGCAATGCAGGGACATAATGAATCAACTTTTATGTTGCGACTACCATGTCCGGCAGTCAGGATGTCATAAAGATAAGCTCGTGTCCTGTGAATGTGGCTTGTAGTATGCAAATAGAACCATTATATGGCGTGGACACCTGTGAATTGGTCATTGAAGAAAGAAAGACATCTTTCTTTGAGATGAAGAAAGATGACTGTCTTTTGGAGCAGTTGATAAACACTGTCTGTATATGACTATGTGGAAAAGTGTTTTGTTTTTTTTAGAAAATTAATATCTTTCTTTGAGTTGGAGAGAGATGTCTCTTTTTGAGCAGTTGATAAATATTGTCTGGGTATGATGACTATCTCGAAAAGTTGTTTTTTTAAGAAAACAAAAAATAATGTTCTAATTGAAGGAAGACCGACATCTTTCTTTGAAGAACTGATAAACTGCATGGATATGACTATGTGGAAAGGTTGGGGGTTTTTTGTTTAAGAAAACAAAAAATAATGTTCTTATTCTAATATGGTTACAGATGTTTTAACAGTTTATTAATACAGGTGATGTTGGTGTTTGTAAGGGTTGTAAGGGATAGTGCCAGACACTGCCAGTAGTGACAACTTACATGGACTGTCATAACAGATACGGTGACAGTTTGGGTTAAGTGTCCATGTTCACAGCCCCAACTAATCTGCTTTACTCTGTATTAAACATGAACAACAATAACATATAGTGACTATATACATGTAGGCTGGAACTGTCTGAACATTGATCTGTTATTTATCACAAGAAACCTTAAAGATATTTGCAGGTGCACATCCTGGAGTGACAAAAATTACCAAACTTTCTTTTTTACTTACCAAATGTTTTAATGTTATACTAAAAATGTTTGGACATGCGTCTGATGTTTATTTTCAATGTCAAAAAATTAAACCACTGACAAATTGTTTATTACAAGAATGTTGTTTAAATAAAGTTCTTTTCATTTTACATTTTGATCAAAATCTACAAATTTATACATTTTATATCATTTTTGAAATATGCAAACATATTAAAACATGTATCTATGTATCATCAACAATGTATTGTGATATGATATTACAATACTGTATCGATATATCGGTATAGCTCTAATGTTAGCTACTGAGACAAACTTTGTTGCAATATCCCTTTGACTCTGCCTTAATATGCAGAGATATGCATTTGGTCATGTCAATGTTTTGTGCCTTAGATTTAGAAAAAAAAATTGCAACTGGAGTTGACAGCAATGGGAGGAAAGACTGTAACATGAATTCACTCCTTTCAGGAATGTAAATACCCATAATCTTCCACTTGAAGCACCCCAACCTCATAAATAACACTATCTTCAAGATCCGAGGCCAAACAGAAACCCATAAAATACCAAAGTGGCAGCCACAATTGTCTGAATAGGAATACGACCCTATTAAAGGGCTTCAGCTGACCCTGTGAGTGATCCTTCCATTTAACTCGGTCCGTTTCCAAGAGGTCAGAGATCAATGTGAATTACTTGTTCCAAACACCATGATAAGCTCTGATAACGATGATAGCTGATGGTGTAATAAGTTCTTTGATCCGTAGATTATTATTTATGATACTTAGCCTTTCATAGCTCTGAATATCTAATTCATAAGGTTCAAGTTCAAGATGGATGTCACTGTAAGCATTAATCATTCGAACATTGTCAAAATTATTAAACTTTATCATTATCCATTACAGGCTTTTGTGGTATTTCCTACTACAATATCTCAGGAGGAGATATCACTTCTTATATTTATAATTTTGATTCGTCTACAGACCGCTTTTCGAGCTTGTCACCAAGAAACCTGTTGCAATTGCTATGACAACATTCCTTTAAGCCAAACATTGAAAGTGTTTATTTTAATTAAATTTTTTATCAATAATTATCACAATTAGACAGAATAATAATTATAAAAAAATACCACCCCACCACACAAAATATTACAATAAAATAATGTCAGTATTATAAAATAAGGGAAATTCTTTTCTGTCTAGTTGATGGAAAATAGTGGACGTTATTCTTTGAGGCTCAACTCACAAACATTTTTTTTTATCGTTTTCCTCCAACTTTGTTGTCCGCCATATTGAACCTGCGACATGGATTGTAGTATGGAGTTTTTCACTGATTGATTTTTAGACTAATTTGAATGAAAGCTCAGGTCTTGCATTTGACCTTTTTAATTTTGATGGATGTTTGTTTTTGATATAAACTTTTAATTTCAACTATGACCATCCCCACTTAAGGAAAGACATTTAATATGGATCGCATTGTGGTTTGTGTTTGAGGTGTATGCTTAATATAAAAACAATTTCCTCACAATGTGAAAGATGTAAATGCTTGCAGTATTTAATCCTGCGGGGTGTGTCTGTACTTGTTCCAGGTGTTCAGTTAACATCAAGACCTCGGGTAGACATACAGCAGTTATTACGATTGTGATCTTAATATCTGTTGCTTAATATCAAAACAATCTTCTCACAGTGTGAAAGATGTAAATGTTTGCAGTATTTAATCCTGTGAGGTTTGTCTTTACTTGTTCCAGGTGTTCGTGTAACATGTACGGTACAATGTATACAGCAGTTATTACGATTGTGATCTTAATATCTATTGCTTAATATCAAAACAATCTCTTCACAGTGTGAAAGATGTAAATGTTTGCAGTATTTAATCCTGTGAGGTTTGTCTTTACTTGTTCCAGGTGTTCGGCTACCGTCAAGACCTCCGGTACAAGGTATACATGTACACGGCAGTTATTACGATTGTGATCTTAATATCTGTTGTGTTTGCTCGGTAATTGAGAGATGTGCCCCAGAGAAACTTTCATTTCACACTCAAATGTCTTTACCTACAGAGCGGCTTTGATGCAACTTACAGCATTATCTTTTCGTCTTCGTCACACATTTAGCCTTTTAGTGTGGGAAACTGTGGATTGTGCTATATCTACATTATGGTTGACATTAAAGAATGCTTTTAGCTTTAAGGTTGGTCGAAACCTGGTTTACTTAGCACATGTAGGTGTGACAATTATTAACAGTGTGCTGATGGCTGTAGAATATTTAAGAAAAATTGTGGAATTTTAATTGTGAAACCGGCCTCCGTGGTGTAGTGGTTAACGCTTCGGTCTTCAGGCTGGTAGGTACTGGATTCGAATCTCATTCGTGGCATATGGGATTTTTAATCCCAATATCCACCCAAACTCAGAGTTAGTGCTCCACAACTGGTTCAACAAAGGCCATGGTATATGCAGTCCTGTATGTGGGAAAGTGCATATAAAAGATCCCTTGCCTCTTACCAATTCGGAGAAGCAGGTTTCCTCTCTCATACTAACACTTCTGTCATGGGCAGGCAGTCGAGGCAGCTGGGCTGCATGGCCATGGCAGACGAACTTGAAACTTAATTGGATATAAGCACGTAAATAAGTTATAACTAACTACCATCAGCTTTATTTGTTTGAACTTCACCGAGTCTGTCTGTCTGTCTGTCTGTCGATCTGTCCACCTTGTCTCAAGTGATGCTTCAGACTCAACAGTTGTCCTTGTGTCTGCTTCAAAGGTTGCACCAAGAGCCAACTTCTAGATGTTTTCATCTATTAAGAACTTTGTCAGTTAGAGGCATATACTAGGTTTAGGAAATAATTGGTTTCTATATTAAGGAAATCATAGTTAAGTTTTTAAGAGAACATCTAACGCTCAATAGTTAAGAATTGTTATCTTTGTTTTCTGTGAAGTTCAAGTGTTTTGGAAGTTCATTGGATTTGAGTATGGAAATAGATCTTTATAACAGACTCTATATTTGTATGTGAAAATTTGTTTTCAAAACCTTTTTAGGCCCATTCTTCTGAATTTTTTTTTAATTTTTGCTATTTACAGTCAACTTTTTGTTTTAAAATGGCCCATACCTGCAGAATCCTGACTATGCACTTGTATAACCATTTAGTGTGTTCTGACGTCCAATAACCGCTGATTTATACTTGATGTGTTTCTAGTGGCATCTTTAAATAGAACAAACTTTTTTTGTATTTAGTGTGTAGCTTTAAAAATAACCGTAGCACAGTGTTTAACATACCAGCACCAACCCGGAGCGATTGCTCTGCAAGGCCCAATGTGTAGGTGTACTTCCACTTACACTGACCAGTGTCCACAACGGGTTTAACAAAGGTATGTACTGTCCTGTCTGGGAAAATGCATAAAAAAGACCGCTTGCTACTTATCAAATAAGAGTAGTGGTTTTCCTCTATCCTACTAACACTAACTTCTATCCTGGCCAGGCAGTCAAGGCAGCTGAACTGCATGATCATGACAGACGTGCTTGAAACTAAATTGGATATAAGCACGTAAATAAGTTGTAACTACATGTAACTAACTTTTTAATTTGGCCATGTATGTCACAATATAGCATTTACTAGTTATGATCCATTGCTATTATGTGAATTCCTTGAGGGTTCTTTTTATCCCAAAACATATTTTAATAATGCGTTCATGTCCACACCCAATAGCCGATATCTTTTCTTGTGCTAGGGTGCCTTCATGTCCAGCTTTGAATTTTAACAATTTCTGTAGAGTGTCGGCTTCCTTCACTATTGAATCTCTTTTTGAAGAGTTACCTCGTACTAGAAACACAAATGACTTGTTAAGATCAACACAGAGTTGAGAAATATTGACACTTCGTCTGACTTACTATGTTGGAAATCAAGTTGACATTTATGCTTGACAGAAATCATTTGATTCGAGTGTTTTGACACAAAATAACCGATTACTGCACTTTGTGAAGTTTTTTCCACGCCACTGACTGCCCTGTCTTTTTCCAGACACAAGTTTTAGGTGGACAAGAGACCTGTTTGAATTGTAATGGAAATTTCTTGTTTATCTTTCATGAGGATTATTAACGAAGTTGATATCCCATTGATGTGTTTGGTATAACAGTGAAAAACAGCTTATAGAGCACATACAAGGAACACACAGACACTATTAATGAAAGGAAAATGGTTACCAAAAAGCAAAAAATTATTCTCGATTACATAAAAGAGTGTCTTGACATAAAGATACTGTTTTCTGTGCAACTACTTGCAATATTTTATGGCAGTTATCGCCTGTTTACTTTTAATTAACAGCAAAATGCTGATTCAGGTGAATTTCTTTCGTGGTATGATGAGGCAATATTTTATGTTAATTGAATCTAAGGATGTTGTAAGTAGTCTGTGTTCTGTAATATATTCTCTACAGCTCCACCCTCACCCGGCTCCGGTTTCAAACAGTTCGTGTATTAGATTTGTGTAGCACTGTGTTATCTTTTAATTAAAAAAATGATGCAAAATTTAGCATAATTTGTGCAGCTGTCGTCTAAACAGGTGTATGACCAAGGAAAGAACTGTTTCAAATTTTCGTAATCGTGCACATAAATCCCTCTGTCATCATTTTTTTTTTAAATTGTTAAAGAAAACAAATTGTCTGTCCTTTTCCAGTGGAATTAATTAAAAGCACACTCCTAAGTTTTAAGATGGATTTCACCATTTGTGAGCATCTAATGATATTTGTAACATATTTCTGGCTAATAGACATTTTTATTTATTAATTAAAGTTAACATTTACTTAAATTTTATTAATTGCAATATCAATATAATGTATAACCAATGCGATTGTTGTAGCTTAGTCTGTTCTTAAGTCTGTTTTAGTCATTGTCTGAATTTGAGTTATGTTCTGCTTTCTGTAATCTAATGGAGGAGGAAAGGAAAGAAAGAAATAACCAAACAGATCCCCCGAGGATTGATCCTTTGACCCATCAAGTCTCAAGCAGATGCTCTTGCATTGCACTACATCCCACTCCCATTTTGCCTCTAAATGCTTTATAATCATGTACCAAGATGTATGTAAATTGTCATATATATTTTTGCAAAACTTTGGGATTGTGTAGACCATGTTCTGTTAATACTACTATAAACCGTATTAATATTGCAACGTCTTTTTTCCGTGAATATACCCCTAAGTGCATGTTCGAAACATTTAAATTTCATGAAAGCACATTATGAGAGGGAAAATTACGCAAATTGAGATGGGGCGCGAACTACGAAAATTAAATGCATGCGACAATTTCACGGTTTACAGTACACAACACATATTTATTTCATCTGTTTACAAGCTACATGTACTTCTAGACATTTTCTGAACAGAGAATCTTAATATACAATTTTTGGAAAATTTTCTCTTGTACATGTATGCTATTAAAAAAAAGTTTAGCTCGCAGAATCCCTCCAATTTGTTTAACATATCGCATTGCAAGCGGAGGTGTAAGTCCTATGGTTAGGTTTTATTTGACACACCTGTCAAACTAGTGTTCCACCTTTGTCATAAATCTCCAGTGAATCGCCTGGACTTGCCCACATGATTGGCTGCCCAGCCCTGCAGTGGTGTACAATGTAGATCTAACAGGTGAGATGTAGTCACATCTGTAAGCAGTGATTATCTCATCGGTCTTGCTCTATGTGTCCACCTATTCTAGACATTCAAACTGGCTTTAATATCTTGGGATTTTAGCAGTATTTGAAGAAAGGTAGATTCAATTTAGACTCTATTTTAGTAATGCACTAAATATGTCAACTACCCTGACACTACCAAACCTGTCTAGAACTATAATAAGTTGGGTTTTTTTTAAAGTAGAAAATAACTAGCCTCTGTAGTGCACTGGTTAATACAATTGGCTTAAGACTGGTAGGTACTGGGTTCAAATCTTAACTGTGGCATACATGATTTTAAAACTAAGTACCGGCTCCAACCCAGAGTGATTGCTTACACTGACCAGTGTCCACAACTAGTGTAACAAAGGTTGTGGTGTGTATTGTCCTGTTAGTGAGAAATTGCATATAAAAGATCCCTTGCTGCTTATCAATAGGAGTAGCAGTTTTCCTTTCTCATACTAACACTAACTTCTGTCCTGGGGGGACTTTTTTTTATATGTACTTGTATAAAATTTGACTTCAATAATTAATTAACTGCTACAGTTAGGTTGTAAGAGACAAAAATAGATTAATAATTTAACTTCACATACATGTACCTGAACAGTCGACTTATACAGAGATAACGTTTTTAAAATCATAGTTTTATTTTTCATATTTCTACTGCTCAGTAAAGAACCCTTTCCTTAGAAAATAGTTTTGCAAAAAAAATAATTTAATGTTCTTTTTTTTTTTAACTTGTAAAGTGAAACCTTTGATCTTTCAATCATTTCTGTCCATCGTGACATCGATCAACGTGAGATATTTTAGTAAAGTGCGTGTGTTTTTAACAGAATCTAAATTTACATTTAATTTCTTTTAAATTTGATTTTTTTTTTACTTGTGGATCCAATATCTTGCATGGGCTTCAATTGTCTGGTTCATTGATCTTTCACACAGTTGAAAAGATCTTGTTGGGAATCTTAACAAGCACGACACACATTTCATTAAAAATTCATCTTCAGTGATATGTCATATTGCTGGACAAAACACGTCATAAAGAAACAAAACCCTGGCTTCCTGCAGTTCTGAACAGAGACGGAAACCGAATCCTATCCACGGAATGCAGGCTTCGAGACAAATTTGTTTGTCGTACAATGCGCAAGCATTTATTTTTATGACTCAATCTCATTTGTAATACTTCGCAAGAAAAATTCTCAAGGTGAAAATAATCCATGAGTAAACGTTTTATGTGTATCTTTGTATGAATCAATAGCTCATCACCTCTTTGGCTCTCGAGTGTTTTGTCAGCCTCTCTGTATGACAGTTGAAAGTACACAAGAGAAGGGCTGTTGCTACATATTTGAGATAAATAATGGGTAGATGTTTCACGTGTGATCTTTGGGGAGAATCTAACGTGACTTATTTGTTCTTGGAAGGATGGATATAATCTATAACTTTGTTTTCTGTATTTGGATAGGTAAGAATTTTGAAACTTTTCAACAAATATTTTGTGAATTAAAAGTTTCTGATTTATGAGGTGCACTCTATTGGGAAGAAGCGATGCATGCTTCTGTTTCAGCCTGCTTAAATCTTGTGACAGACATAGGCCTACATTACGTTCAATAACGCGAGCGCTCTGGGACTATGTGACTGGTACTATCACATCACATTCATTCAATGTAGATGCAAATACCGGTGTCAAAACATTTTGTCTCAGAAACGGAACGCCCACGCTATTGAATGCAAGGCAGTATAAATATATAGCGCGAATCACCATATTTTCCAAATGGTGGCCACCACCATAACTCCCGTCCTATTCGCAAAATCTGGATTTTGTTTTCGAAAATGCACCCATTAAAAGTACAAAAATTACACAGTGCTGAACAGATATCAGTCTTGTATACCTGAGATCCACGACTGGTTTATCAAATTCCATGGTGTGTGCTGTCCTGTCTATGGGAAAGTGCACATAAAAGACCCCTTGCTGTCATTCGTAGAAGAGTAGCCTATGTGGCGGCAGCGGG
>JAUTCZ010055163.1:0-10483 GCA_032273805.1 Melanodrymia brightae | reverse complement strand
TATACCTTAGACTTTAACTTAAGATTCATACTTTAGTAAAGAAAATATTTAAAATGTAGACTTCAGTATTTAATAAAGTTCAAACTTAAAATACTAATGCAAGACTTGAAAATAGAACACCCAACAAAATTGATCACTTCAAACTTTATGAAGTTAAGGCTCTAAGGCTGAAAACTTTTTATAAGCTCGGGGCCAGATGTGTCGGTAAACAAACAAACTTTATCCTTGAAAAGTACCCGCCTTGGACACAGCCTTGGCATTAATTTTATGGCGGACCGTGGCCAAGGATGGATAAAAGCTCTCAAAATGTTTCACTTCACTTCACTTTTTAATCAATGTGTTCCAGATGTGTCGGTAAACAAACACACTTTATCCTTGCAGAGCCACTGTGGTGGGTAACGAGAAGACGTTCTGGACTGGCGTGACGTCAGCAATTCTCCGTGACACAACAGTCTCAGACAAATCTGAACCGAAGTACTGCGATGTTCGCAGCAAGATGAACGCAGCTGCGGACACCAAGGCAACCGTCGCCATGGTCATTGTCGGGCTCGGAGTTGCCGTGGCCAATCTCATGTCTTACTTATAAACAATACCATCGATAAGGCCAAACAAAATTTTTAAAGAATAAAATAATAATAATAAATAACGTGGCCGACCGACCGAGTCTCAAATGTTATCCTTATCCAAACTCGCGGATTCTTCTCGTTTGAATTCCGTTTGGTTTGATGTTTTTCGCAATCATGTTTTGAAGTTAATTCTTAGTAAAAATGACGAAACTGAAAGTGGGATTTTCGGGAAATAGCAGTATCGATAGTGTACCGATAAATGAAAAAAGAAGTTTTATACTTTTTGAAATTTTTATTTGATACACCCAGACCGTCACACGACAGCATAATATTATACGATGCTTACATATCCTAATAAAACATTTGTCTCAAAACAAAAAAACAAGATTTGACCCTACCTACGCACCATATATATTTGTTTTGGCTTGTGTAATCAGAACCACACATATTCTTTTATTTGGTCTAACCTAAGTTTTATTTTATAGTATTTTATTTTAATGGGTTTTTTTAATTATTTTATTTTAACTTAGGTCTATAATCCCGTGTGTTGCATAATAAAAATTGTATGACATTGTGACAAACGTATTTTCAATACAGCAGGTCTTGTGCGTGTCAGTACAGGAAATATCACATTTATTCGTGAATATGTTTATGAACTTGTTTTCTCTCTCTACTCTTCCAATGTGTTTATTACTTGGCGAAAATTCAAATTTTCCACAAGTATGTTGGCCCATTGTGTTTGTTTGTTTGTTTGTTTGTTTGTTTGTCCGTTTGTTTGTCCGTGTAACTCCTAGACGACTGGACAGAGCTAGTGTTGTGGGTAGTAGCACCAGAAGCAATATCGACTCTAGTTGATCCTTAAATATTTATTTTTCAAAACAGGTCCATTTTCAGGGTAACAACTTCACAAGGCCCTATAACCTGTTTATAACATTTTCTACTAAATATTCTCTGAATTTCAACCTACATTGCTCAAAATTTAATGTGCAGCCTATATCGGTGCTAAAAACTATATGGATGTCATCAGGCCAAAGGTCAGGATCGTGGGTCCAGGTCCAATTTTGGCGAAAATGACAAGTTGGTGTTTTATTGTGGATTTAGCTATTGCAAAGTCACGCGAACCTAAACTAAAGGCAATGTCAAGCAAGATCACTAAAGAGGGTTTGAAACTTGTGTTTTACCTAACTTAACACATCGGTACTTGTCATCCTTGCGAAGAACATTGTTATGGTCATGGAGTCAAAGGTTAAGGTCGTGGTTCCAGGCCCAATACAAATTTGGTAAAAAATTATATTTTACTTTATAGTACTGCATTTAACTAGTCCATCATGGAGCGAACACAGTTAAGTTTGTATTTTATGTTTTTATCTGACATTACGGTCAAGGTCACTAAATGCGTTTCTAAATTGTACTTTTTCCCTATAATTCCTAATTTGACATACTAACAAGTATTTGACATACTACCAGGTACTTAACTTATTAAAGCTTGTCAAATTGCGTGTAGTAGCATTCTTTAATATAAAAAAGTTAAAGTTGATTGATGCAGTATTTTGTTCTGGACAAATTATAATTATGTGTTGTAAAATCGCTTACTGTACCAGATTAAATGTGACTGAGAGGGTATATTTCGTATTATACATGAAGAGACACGTGACTTTCCTTCCTTATGATCTTTCTTTGAAAGGGACATGGAACTCCAGTCTTGATGTTCTCTTTTGGTATACTTGTTTGTTAATCAGAAAATCACCTTAAAAATGTATACATATCAAAATAATACATCTATGTAAAATTATGTCACCACTTGAATGTTTTTGTAAAATATGTTCATGGAAACTTTTGATAATGTGTTAATGTTGTTGTCGATATAATTATATAATATATGTTTCAAACAATTATTTTCAGTTCTTTTATCGTCCAGTATATTTTTATATGTACATGTAGAATAAAGCTATTTTGTAATATGCATGTATAATGCAATAAGTTTTCACAAATATATTTAAAATCTTTTGCATGTGTTATCTCGTTACTAACTGGGTCACTTTAATGATAATATAAATCTATAATATATACAATTAGTGTTTTGAAAATTTACTCAATACAAAAATCCAAAAATAGTTATATACCTCACCTCCAATACACTTTACACAATAAATCACGTGACTTAATTTTATATAATTATACAGTGAACACACTTGGGGCCGCGTAAAATGTTCGGTTTAGAGAGGTGTTCGGTTTACTAAGGTTTAAATACAGCACATACGGCTCTTTGGGACTTTGAAATATGTTCGGTTAGAGGGTATTCCGGTTTACTGGTGGTCTGGTTTAGAGGGGTATATACATTTATATCTTCCATGCCTACAGATGTAAGACTGACATTAATACCAAAATAATACCAAATATGTTGAAATCAGCCCATTACTACTATTATTATAGTCGATTGTATCCCTCCCCTTAAATATTGTTAAAAATCGGTATCATAATTATGATTTTTGAATTTTGACCGTAAAAAAAAGCTCCACTTTTAATATGTTGCTTCTGACTGCATTAGGGAACTATTCTGAAAAATTCAGCTTAGTACTATTTATTTCCGGGTTTGGTCAATATTTGATCTAATGCTCCTGGACTACCATGTACGATAGCTCTGTCTTGCATTAAAGCTAACAAATAGTGATTCCTAACCTAAATCATAGTCATAATTGGCAACGAATGAAGGGAGACAACTAGACTTTGTGTGTTGGTTTTATGCATTGTCTCCCTTCGATCGGCAATGTCTGGTGGAATCTTTCCGGTTCCACCCACAACTTATTTTAAATTTTCTTAACGAATCAAATTTTTCTGTAAAGTTTTAAAATTCTTTAACTGTGATATATTTAATTGATATAATAGAGCAATAATATTGTTTTTTTATAAATTAGTTTCATCATTATTTTTAGCTTGATTGGTGTGAAGACATTGATTTTTGTATATTATGTGTATCATTCACGTTAACCAATTATTTGACCTCCAATAGCCGATATTTGTTTCGTGCTGGAGTGTCGTTAAATAGTAATTCCCTTCAATCACCTTTAACTACAAATGTATTGATAAATGATAAGAGATGGTCGCTTACAAATTATATGTTTTATTGTAAGGTTGAACATAAATCATAGTTATAATTTGCAACGAAGGGAGACAACTAGACTTTGTTTGTTGGATTATGCATTGTCTCCTTTCAATCGGCTCTATCTCCACATTATTGATAAATGGAAAGAGATAACGTTTGTTGGGTTAATGACACTACTGGAACACATTGATTATTAATCAGCGGTTATTGGATGTCAAACGCGCAGTTATATTGACACTTGGAAACCCGCTGCCGCCACATAGGCTACTCTTCTTCGAATAACAGCAAAGGATCTTTTATGTGCACTTTCCCACATAGGATAGCACACACCACGACATTTGATAGACACGTGACTGCAAAAATCTAACTCGATATTTTAGAAAAAGAAAAGAATATATTTTGAGTAATTGGTTAATGTTTATCAGACCATTTTCATGTTTGGGTCTCATTCGCTATAAACATTAACACGTAACTGGTCTCCAACAGAAGACATCCTTGCAAACACATTTATTTGCACCCACCGTTTTGGGAAATAATGTTATAGAGACAAAAAAAAGTGTGTTTGTTTAACAACGCCACTGGAACACATCGACTATAAATCAGCGGTTATTGGACGTCAGGCGCATAGACACATGGTATCAGAGGAAACCCGCTGTCGCCGCAACATGGGATACTCTTACCAAAAACAACAAGGGGTATTTATGTGCACTATCCCATAGACAGGATAGCACAAACCACGGAATGATAAACCAGCCGTGTATCACTGGCTGAAACGGAAATTAGTCCATAAAATGCTTTGCGCTGTGGGAGATCGATCCTTCGGCCCATCCCGTCACAGGCAGACACTTTACTTCTGAACTACGTCCCGCCCCCTTTATAGAGTTAATAACTATACCAATGTCATTTTGCTCTAGGCAATAAATAACATTCTAATTTCGTCTGCATTGGTGTAAATTATACTATATTGGTCACGTGACCAGTGGGGGAAAGCTAGCCCTAGAAACACGGGTTGATTGCATTCGTTTTTCTCTGCCATATCGAAAAGTCAGAAATTGAAATACTTCCAAAATGATGTACCTGCTACAGGTAAGTTAACATAATAATTATATTATGACTTTTTTGATCTTATTCAAATAATATAAGGTAAAATTAAATAGATGTAAGTTAGTTAGTTATAACCTATTTACGTGCTTATATCCAATTGAGGTTCAAGCACGTCTGTCATGGTCACGCAGTCTAGCTGCCTCGACTGTCTAGGACAGAAGTTAGTGTTAGTATGAGAGGAAACCCGCTACTCAAAATTGATAAGTAGCAAGGGATCTTTCATATGCACTTTCCCATAGGCAGGTTAGCACATACCACAGCCTTTGTTAAACCAGTTGTGGACACTGGTCGTTTCACGTTGGAGAATCCGAGGAAAAACTAACGTTCCATTGGTATTCCGTCTCATTTCATTGGGGCCGCCCTAAATTGATTTTCTGGATCCGCCACTGCACGGTAGCGAGTTTTATCCTCTGTTCCATGGATGACGTTATATATTAACTAAACAAACTAACATTAGGTTAATTCAAATTTGTAGGGTTCGGTTTCAGATTAAACTGTATTCGCTGAGCAAGGTGTAACACGTTTGATTGCTATATTATGTTTTATGAATGTACCGTCTGACGATTTATTCATATTTATTTTTTAAAACAGGAGTGGAATATAACAACTTTGACTTTTGAAGAAGATCCTGAACCGTATGGGAAAGAACGGGACATCGCTATTATCTCCCTTGCGAAGGAACACAAAGTGGATACAATCATCAGAACATCGCATACGTTATATGACTTGAAAAAGTATAGCATTGCTTTCTTAATACATCATCATTTTAATGCTATATAATACATATTGTGTTATATAAACGTAGTTATTCCTCCATTGTCTTGTGATTTTATGATATATTTTTAGTACAAAAAGCCAGTTATCCATTCTTCCATTTAAGTGAAATTAAGAAAACAAAATATATATGTATTCTTCCATTTAAGTGAAATTAAGAAAACAAAATATATATGTATTCTTCCATTTAAGTGAAATGAAGAAAACAAAATATGTTTTTCAAACAGAGGATGACAAGTCACACACACACACACACACACACATAGCTATTTATTGTCGTAATTTATTTTATTTATTTAATTTTTTTCAAAGATTTATTGTCATAATTTTAATAAACATTTTTTTCAGACATCACATGACAATTCACACCCTGACAATATGGCTCACATAGGCCTATCTATTTATTGTCTTAAAGGGAGATGGTCATAGTTCATAAACACACATAGCTATATAAAAAATTACTTTCTTACACCCTCCCTGGTTACAGCCTCGGCACTGGGTCCCGGCCTTTGATGGTGTACTGTACCCACGGCGGGGGTGTCTAAACATTCATTGGATAAAGGCACCTAAAACTAATGCCAATGAATGAATGAATGAATGAATATTGTCTTAATTTGCAGAATAATTGAAAGCAATGGTGGTAGACATCCCCTGACGTATAAACGGTTCCAGTCCATATTGTCAGGGATGGAGCTTCCGCCTCATGCAGAGGATGCACTAAACCTCAATCTGATTGGCTCTTCGGTGACACCCATCGCACACGACCACGACAAAAAGTATGGTGTCCCCACTTTGGAGGAACTTGGTAATACTCTTAGTCAAATTTCTTTACTCAATTTGTGTGTGATCCTTTCGGACAAAATTAGGTTATTTGGTATTATTTCAGGTATACACTATCATGGACATGTACGTTGTTTTAGGTAATGATGATTTCTTCGCTCAAATCGAATTTTCTAAAGTTCCAAAGTTTGCACAACAGGAGTTCATTTCACAAAACGTAAATATATGACAAAAAGTATTTCCCAAAATATGACTCAAGGAACGAATAGCGTCCGCGAGTAATATTTAAAAAATCACCAAAAAACCCATGACGTCTCAGCTACTAACCTTGGGGCCTCGCTTTGGATTTTCAGGTGGTACGCAGAATGTTTCGGCGATGGTATAAAACAAGTACATAGAGCATACACGCATTTACATCATATTACATTTAAATATTTTTTTTGTTGTAATCTCAGGTGGAAGCTAGGCCCCTGTAACCATAATCGTACGACTTAGCGATCGAAATTTATCTACTTATATTACGTTTACGTCCACAACTACTCGTAAACTAGACTTGCGATGCTTTGCGAAATTGGCTTCTGAATTTTAAATACAATCTACTATTTTTCTTTATAAATATAAACAAAATGTCTTGAAGTAAATGTCTTGGCTCTTCCAGGTTTTGATGTGAAGTTCGCAGAACCTACTTCTTTTAGAGGCGGAGAATCAGAGGCTCTCACTAGGTTGAACCGACATCTAGAAAGAAAGGTTTGTGCTGTTAGTTACTCACTATTTAAATCTTAATGGCATACACTCACTGAAATAGTGCATATTATTGGTTGCTTTGATTTGTTTAAAATGAGGTTATAGTTATAAATAACACTTACTTGTCATACCAGAAACCGCCATTGTAATGTCCCAAAAAGTTTATAGTGAGATATAGTACATGCCTGGGAACTCGTCTAGTATTCTATATAAAACACTAACCCATTGTTTGATTTTCAGGCCTGGGTAGCAAGTTTTGAGATACCCAAAATGAGCCCACTATCTCTGTTTCCAAGTCAGACTGGACTGAGTCCGTATCTACGATTCGGCTGTCTGTCTGCCCGGCAGTTCTACTGGCAACTCAGAGATCTCTACAAAAAGGTGAGCCCTTATTTATTCGATAGCGGTAAAACATCCACTTCAGGTACGATATGTCACAGGATCGATCCTCATCGGTTGACCCATGCACTTGGGCGTCCTATCTAGATCCTCCTTATTGCCGTAGAGATTGGTAGCACGAGATTCTTGGTGAGGGCGCAACTTTGTGCGGTAACCAATACCTTAGAAAAACATTAGGTTGTAGAACATCGGATTTGTCCAATCCTTTGGACTAAAATTATGTCTGATGCAACGTCATTAACTCTGTGGGTGTTTTTTTTCAGGTGAAAAATGGCAGCGAACCACCACTGGCACTGCACGGGCAGCTGCTGTGGCGTGAGTTCTTCTACATTGCCGCCACGAACAACCCCAAGTTTGATCGGATGTTAGGCAATCCCATCTGTGTCCAGATACCGTGGGATAAAAGTGGAGAGGCTCTTGCGAAATGGGCAGAGGTATTATCATGCTTCTTTTATTTGTTAATCGAATCGTTTGTAACACTTATTTTTGTTAAAAACGAAGCTATACAGCATCTAGAGTACATGGGTGGCTAACACTCTGTGAGATTCGCTTCGACTCCGCCTTGTGCAGAGATACGCATTTGGCCATGTCAATTAGTTGACGTTTAGATTTCTTCCACTCGCCAAAATCCACACCAACCAAAACAACCCCAATACTATCCAACCCCACTATACCGTCCAAACCCAATTAATTTTGTGTAATATTAAAACACTTTTTAAATGAATAATTAGCTCACAATATCCGGTGTATCACATATGATGAGAATATTGTTGCAATAAATTAATAAATTTGATATCATTGCAGGGTAAAACTGGATTTCCATGGATTGATGCCATCATGACGCAGCTGAAACAAGTGGGCTGGATTCATTATCTCTGTCGTCATGCTGTGGCATGTTTTCTAACCCGAGGTGACCTCTGGATCTCATGGGAGGAAGGAATGAAGGTATAGCATCAGTAGCTCTATATAATATCATTCATATGTATATTAACTGCTTCTCAAGACACTAGTAGTATCCTTACAAGTGTTCTAACTAATTAGCTGGATGTTTTGGCAATCGATTTACGACGTAGACCGGGACATTTTACGTAATATGATGACATTTTGAAATTTATGTAAATAAACAAGGACAGCGTTTTCTCTTCTATTTATATGCTAATGAATTTGCATGTAAATCTTTCCACCCGCCATCATGCTTATCACGCCAAAATGGTGAGTGATTCTCTTTAAAGTAATATTTGACTGTGTTCTAATTAGGTGTTTGTTCCGTTCCAACCAGAGATCCATGACTGATTCATCAGATTCGAAAGTCGTGGTGTGTGCTATCCTGTCTGTTGGAAAGTTCACATAAAAGATCCCTTGCTGTTATTCGAAGAAGAATAGCCTCTGTGACCAAGTGTCAATATAACCATGCATTTGACATCCAATAACCGCTGATTAATAATCAATGTGCTTCAGTGGTGTCGTTAAACAAATAAAGTTTATTTTCCACCATTCTGGGCAAGGTTGCCACCTAATGCCAGTAGTAGCAGTGACCGTAAAAACTACTCTTCCATTGTTTTGAATGTCAAAAGTCTTGCCAATTTTGAAAAACCTAATTTCTACTAATGCCTTTATCTTGATCAGGTGTTTGATGAGCTGCTGCTGGATGCTGACTGGAGTGTCAATGCTGGGATGTGGATGTGGCTGTCTTGTAGCTCCTTCTTTCAGCAGTTCTTCAACTGCTATTGTCCTGTTGGGTTTGGAAAACAGGCTGATCCCACGGGAGATTACGTCAGGTAACAAACATCAGCGTTTATAGTATAGTGTACGGCAATGAGCAAGGCTCCCCAATCTTGTCGTTGTCATTGATCTGGGGTATTAAATATTTAAAATATATTTAAAAACAAATCAGCCGAACAATATTTTCGCTAGGAACTGTAAGAAGTATAACCCTAAAATAAAAATGAAAAAAACCATTGTAGCATTCAAGAGAAATTTCGATAAAGCAGTTATTTTGAAATTCAGTATCACCGGCCTCCGTAGCGCAGTTGTTAACGCATCGAGGTTAAGACTGGTAGGTACTGGGTTCGAATATCATTTGTGGCATATGGGCAGGCTGTCGAGGCAGCTGGATTGCATGACCAAGATAGACGTTATTGAACCTTAATTGGATATAAGGACGGAAATAGTTATAACTAACTAACCTATATATTATATGTATATATGATCCCTATTATTTTACTAGACACTATACCTTAATTGGATATCTATTTACTTATTTGTTTATCAATGTTTGTACAGTTATAATGATTAGACATCACTATTAAATATATTTATGTTATGTAAGGCAGAGAACATGGATACCCAACCTGTTCACTGCCTATGTTTTTGGGGCCAATAAATGTCTAAAAAAAAAATAATAATAAAAAATAAAAATACTACCCTATATATACATGTATGATATGTACGATCTGTATTATTTTTCTAGACACTATCTGCCTGTGCTGAAGAATTTTCCGACAAAATACATCTATGAACCGTGGACTGCACCGGAGTCAGTACAGAAAGCAGCAAAGTGTATTATCGGGCAGGACTATCCGTGTCCCATGGTGAACCATGCAGAAGTGAGCCACATCAACATGCAGAGAATGAGACAAGTCTATCACTATCTGACCATGAGAACGAAGAGTAAGTCGCCACGTTTACTCCTGCTTCCTATACGTCGGAACTAGTAGATGGTGCACAGACTTATTATAGCGAGCGCTGTACCAAAGAAGGAGTGGGCATAGATCAGTGCAAGAGCTTCCACCTGGGGCTTGATGGGTCGAATGATCTATCCTCTTCAAGGAACCCATACGGCTTTTTCTGCCTGTGGCAGGATGGGTCAATGGATCGATCCTCTACAGCGCAAAACATTTTATGGGCTATTTTCCTTCCCAGCCAGTGATACACAACTGGGGCGGGTTTAATGGAGAGGTTATAAGGTCACTTGCGACTGCCTTAGCTATGACATGACACTACAATTACGTAA
>JAUTCZ010055162.1:0-19023 GCA_032273805.1 Melanodrymia brightae | reverse complement strand
TATTTGGGCGACCTTTTTTTCTATAACAGGAGCCACTACATTTGTATACTAGCCTACACTGTGCACATTTTCCTTTATTTAAAAGCTGAAATATGAATATTTTTCATTTGGACTACCAAAAGCAAGTTTGAGCCACTGAATTTTTTTCAAAATGAACATTTAGTGGCCCAAATTTTTTGTTTGGGTCACCATACATTTCGGACAAGTTTCGAGCCCTGATGGATGGATGGATGGATGGATGGTTGGCTAAAGAACCAAAGCAAATATGGAAAATTCAACATCATTTAAATATGAATTACTTTTTGTTACTGTAAAAGAATTACATTCAATTGTATATTCTCAATTACGAACAGATAGGCTAGGGTAATGTTTAATATATCACCACAATGGATGATTTGCTAAATAATGCTCTGACTGATCTCACCAAAATCATCTTCTGCTAACAAAGGTGCTGATATGGATTTGGTTGCTGATTGCTGTTTTGGGACAATGGATTGTCTGCAATCATCTTGTTTTGATAGTGGAGTGGATGAAGCTACTGGAATTCCCAAACAAGCAGCAGCACTGACATCATTCACATCAAGTCGACTGGAGCGGTTTCTTGTTCGAGGACTGGAATCTCTCGGAGGTGGTGTTGTAAATCCTGATGTATAAATAGTAAACTCCATTTAATACTTTGCTTACCAAGTGAACATATGGCACTTTATACTTCCAGAGTGAGTGATTAT
This sequence comes from Melanodrymia brightae, assembly GCA_032273805.1. Lineage (NCBI taxonomy): Eukaryota > Metazoa > Mollusca > Gastropoda > Neomphalida > Peltospiridae > Melanodrymia > Melanodrymia brightae. Next base: position 18,295 of record JAUTCZ010055162.1, on the reverse strand, counting down.
TACAGGTTAGTTACGAAGACGAAATAAGCACAATTCGACCAACAAGGTTGTAGTAAACTGTATGATGAATAAAAAATTAAAATATATATGTGGCATTAACAAAGAGATAAAAATAGACAAACGTTCAAACCAATGTTTTGCTAATTAGTACAGCACAGAATGGAAATAACTCCAAAAAGGAGTCATTATTCTATTATATCTAGAAATCTCACCATTTTGATTGTTGGTATTGTCAGTAAGAATGGAATTCTTTTCCTTCAGTTTGGCCTTAAACTGCTTCTGCTTGATTCGCTGTCGGAGAATTCGTTCTTGTCGGGATCTCTCTTCTTCAGATTTGTAATTGCTTTAAAAAGATTGCACAAATCAGCTACCTCCCAGCAGAGTTAAAATGAAATACATAATATACATGACTAATAGTATATCAATAAGAGATAAGTGTAGTCATTTGTATATTATAGATAATCTGACATTTGAGAAAACTATCCAATGCAGGTAAATAAGTTATATGACCATTGCAGCCACATACAACTACCCACATTTTAAGTCCATTGACTACAAATAAAGGTAGTGACACCACTCTAATTCGGACCCTCCGTAAACTGGAATTCCCTTTAAACTGAACTTATTCCACAGCCCTGTGAAACCGTAAGTTTCTCAATAAACGAAACATCCCTCTAAACTGAACATTTTACTTCATCCCAAATGTGTTTGGTTTAGTGGGATTTCAGTGTAGTTTCATCAAAATACAACTGACATCAAATGAAGTTATCATGTCATCGACATAAAGTTATCATTTCTGCAAATACCAGACAAGAACAGTCATAAAAAAAAAATTCAATTAGCTAATTGCATTACACACTTCATAACCTTTCATATTTATGACTAATGTCATTTCTGAATAAGATGCAAATACATTTACTAACCCTTTTGCTAGTATTTGTTCGACAGTTTCCCCGTGGAGCATACCACACCCAGACACACTCTGCATCATCTGATCCTGATTTGATCCATCAATATTCTCCTTTTGGACGACATTCAGAATATCTACGCTGGTAGTAATTTCTTTCTTACATTCATTTGATGTAATTTCTTGATTACTGTTTGAGTGGGTCCCGACTTCTCCTCCAGAAACAATCTTCACCGCCTCCTGGTCATTATTCACACTGGGTATTCCCTCTTGCTTTCTTGCAGTGTTGGACGGAGTTTGAGGTGGCTTGCAAGAAGCAGATGGCAGTGTTTTCTGGTTGTTTGTGGATACAGTGGGATTCTTCTTGTAATACCTGGCTCTGGAAATGTTTTTGTCTATAACTTCATGCTTCATATCTGCAAGATTACACTCTTCTGTTGACTGGAAAAACCAAAATTGTCATACATTTTCTAAGTAAAAAGGGCAAATTATAGTTGGAAAATTTCAAGAATCAAAATTTAATAAAATCAAAATTTAATGATTTCTTAGTAAATAGTATTATACTGATCATCAATGATATTGCACCCACAATCATTGACATACAATTTTAATACAAAAAATCGAGACATCACCTTATTGCAAACACGTTCCAAATGGCGAAATCAATGCATGCGCATAAATTTTGTAACTTTAGGTTGGTCATGAACTATGTAAGATTTATATACACACATGTTTCTACTAGTTTATGGTGATATTCGTATGAACGTTCGAATATACATCAGTGATGCGTTTTGTACTGGTTCCGTCAGGCACGTGATAATGCAAAACTTATTGTGACACATTATTCTCATGTGTTTTTACTCATAATAATCAAAGAATATGCTACTTGATTATCTTTGTAAACTCCGACTGGATTTTATGTGGCATCTTAGCAGAAGTTAATCTCAACTGATAAATGATATACAAATTCTTGATATAATCCAATACATCAATGCATTAGTGACATGTTAAAAAATATTACCTACAAGACTCTACAAAATACAACTCACTGGCTTTGGTGCTTTGTTAATACTCTTCAAATAGTTCTTGTTTCCAAGGCAATTCCCTAGACAATTGCCAAAACTCCTGAAAAGATAGAGACCGCTAACATTAGAATAATTAAAACAAAACTGCTGTGGTCAGTCATTTGAACAAATACATAAGGGCATCCATTTTCTCGTTAGAGATGTTAAAAAATGATTTTTAACCTTTTGAAAACAATGCTGTTTTACTGAGGATAGGCATTGGCTTTGGGGGTCGGGTGAAGTAATAAAGAATGTAAAAACCAACTTGAGCGCTCTTTTCAACCCATCCGTGACTGCTTCTTTTCTAGCTTTTTCAATCGATAACGCTTTCGATCGAAGTCCTTCGCTAACGCCATAGCCAATATCCTCATGATAAACTCCATCCTGAATAAAACAGAGAAAACATGATTAACTATTATATGTCATATACATCTTACGACATTGTATAATAATTATTCACTGTAAATGGGTTTATTCTCTATGTATTTTCCTCATTTTTGAGTTTGTAATTTAACCACAAAAATTACAATCACATGAAAAACTATAATATACTATCCATTAAAAAAGACATCAAATTTAGTCTTCAATAAGTTTTTTCGAGATCGCAACCATGTTCATCTGTAAATATTACCCATTTTATAGTATTTTTAGAACACATTTTTTGATTGAATGTTTTTTTTATGATGTTAGCCTTGGTTTCCCTTTATTTCTCTGGCACAGAATTCTGAGGCCTATTAACATAATTTCCAGAACAGTCCATATCAGTAGAGGAAATGAAATAATATTTTACATTTACCTGCTACCGGTATCATGTGTTACCTACCTTGAGCTGAACTTTCACAATGGCACTGATCCCCACATAAAATCTGCCATTGTTGTGATCAACAAAATCTGAATATGGAAGGAAAATGTTGTGGTGAAAATTTAATTGTGTATTTCAATTTTGTACAAACAAAAAGTAGACTTTTAGATCAAAATAACCATCTGTGTTGAAGGTAATAAATCGAATCACAATCGATCATGAAAAAAAAAAAACAACCGTGAGAGATAAATATGGGATGACTTTTGAAATTTGACAGGTCATGTTTATCTGATCAATGAATTCACGGCATACTGATTGATTGGCCACTGGCTTTAGTTGTCAGTGGATCCGTGCCAGAAACTTGTCAATAGAAGTGCCTAAATTAGGTCACGCTGTCAGTATTATCAGAATAATTTACCTTTTAATAATAAAAAATAGGTTTTACAGGCAATGAGAAATAGAATAGTACATTTATGCTCGTTAGAGCTATTATTTTTTTCACATCTCGTGTTTTCCATACTGGACATCAAAACACAACTTACCAACTGTTTGCTGTGACACTGAATGTGACCAACCATTGAAGCCAAACGTCTCATTTGCAATGTTGATTAGGCGCCATCCCTCAATGTAGGCAAGCTATAAAACATATAGTAAGTTAATAAATGGTGTGTAATGGGAAAAGGTCATATTCTTCATCAATGAAAGTTTAACTGTACATTCCTACAAGTACATGTACAATGTATTTATTATACATTTCACCTGTCATGATGACAAGAAAAAATCATAGTTAGTTAGGACCACTCACCTACAATGTACATCCATATAAACAATGTTTTGGCTTAAATTATACTTAATGCTACAGGCATTTCACTTAAAAAAGCAGAAAACTCATATTTCGGTTTTAAATATTTTGCATAATGCTGAACATACATGAATGCACAATTCTTGAAAATGAAATCAGCTTAGATGTTCGAAATATTATTTATCACAGAAAGATTGTTACATTCCCTCTGTTGACAACTACAAAAGGCAAAATATATTTGGTGGGAGGGGTTTAGAATCTAGTATCCAAATTAACAAATCTTGTATTGCCGAAATACCAAGGTTTTCTAAATCACAAATGCTGTGGCATTAACTAGATTATAGTCACGATTTGGTAAATGATTCAATATATGATCTGCATACTTGATATCAAATCGGAATGTTTATTCTGTTAGCATTTGGAGATTGCATTTCTATTTTTATTTGGAATTGAAGGTCACATAAATAAATAACTGAACAACATTTCATCACAATTAGAAAGTTAGGAGAAAATATGTTTATATTCATTCATGATCAAACCTTCAAGCCTGCAGCACCCTGTCTCTGACTGATGAATTCTGGCCCAAGTTTCTGACGCAATGCAGATTGAATTGCAACATGTTCTTCATCTGTAAACTCACCCTGAAAATTATATTGATAAAATCAATAAGCAGTAATACTAAATATTTTACACTTTAGGTTAAAATGAAAGCATCGAAGAAAAGAAATCTGCAGATGTAAGCCAAATAAGAAATGCAAACTAATATATTCGTTTGTTGCTTTAGCGAGTGACTAAAATGAAAATTATTTCGCGAGGAACTTAAACTTAATAATACTGTACAGGGTAGCTAGTTTAATATTCTATTTATAACTCCAGATATTTCATCGTGAAACGCATTTCAAAACTCAATGGACGTCAATGAATGTAACATTGAAAAAAAGATTTTGCTAGTTCTCCGTATATGCATGTCATATTTACATCCACAACATGCATGACGTCATGTTTACAATTTATGACGTCATATTTTATTAACGTTCCCGTTAGTGGTTGCGATGGTTTTAACAACCCAATCAAAATTACACATTATTTTCGTCGTTGGGGTAACAAATTAATATATGGAGGTTGCTGTCTTCAACATCCTTTATGTGTCATAAGTTTGAAAATAAACCCATTTAGAAAATAGATAGGATCGCTCACACTGAAATATTTCCAGTAATATGAGCATACCCTGATATCGTGGTAATAGTCAGTTTTACCTGTCCAAAAGACGCAGTCTTGTACTCCATTTTACCATCGATTTCAATAATAAAAATGTTTAATAATATCTTTGTCAGTAAAGTCGTTATAAGTTAGTTTCAGCTTTTTATAATCATGATTAGAATATTTGTAATCCAATTTAGCTAAATTCGTCTACAATTTTAAAAAAATAGACCACTGTGCACAACAATAAAACATAAACAGTTAAATTAAGCCAACTGGAACTTGGCACTTGAATTTCAAGTTGAAAATGAAAGTTGAATTTGGCGCTTCAAAACAAGTCACTTGTGGATTCAGTTTTTCATCAGTTAATTAAACTACAAAAATACCAAAATTATGTCATGATTATCTTTCTAAAGCTAAAACGCTAAAGCAAATCTGCAATGTGATGCAACATTGTTTACATGCACTTATTTGGTAAATAAATTATTTTTGGTTGTCTCAAAAACCGGAACAGGAACCGGAAGCAATAAGTGTCCTGACTTTTTAAAATAGTATCCACGATACAAAAGTTGTCATTACATTAATGAACGTCAATTGAATGCAGCCAGTTCAGTTTATAACACGGATTAACAATTATAATTATATTACTAAGAATTCATTGCACAAAATAAGTGAAAATGAACGACGGATTCTCCTATTGTAAAATTACAATTATTTCGTATAACATCGAAACGATAAAAAAGCGTAAAATAAGTCAAATTAAAGACCATCGCTCACAATTTCTCGTGACGAAAGCAATGGAGTCAGCCATAATACAATTTATTTGCGTATAATCATTATAAACAAGCGAAAAAACTGTCCTTGTTTATCCACAAAATTGCATACATTTATTATATGACTACAAACAACAACAGAAATGTCATTATATTACGTACAATTATTGTTCTGTTTACAATATATACATGTACGCATCGATCGCCAGAAATAGCCATTTGAATAGTTGCAACACTGTTTAAGGTTACGCTATTATCTGGAGTGCAGCGAAGCGAAACCCAGTGTTATTTCCCCTCAGACCGTGCTGCATGCCTCTTGTCACGTGGTGCCTATTTTCCCGCCAAAAGCGTGAGCGATTCTCTTTAAGGTCATCTGTCATTGATGCGTCTGAAACCATGCATCTGTTTTTATCACAATTTTGGCTTGTCTTTGACGGGAAAATAGGTACCAAGTAACAAAAGGTATGTAGCTCGGTCTGAGGGGAAATAACATTCGGTTTCGCTTCGCACATCTCAAGACAATAGCGTGACCTTAAACAGTGTTGCAACTATCCAAAAGACTATTTTTGGCGATGGTTTCGTCTATTGTAAACAGAGCAATGTTACGTAATATAATGACATTTTTACATTTCTGTTGTTGTTTGTAGTCATATAATAACAATTATGTAGATAAACAAGGACAGTGTTTTCGCTTACAAGTTAATAATGAGTATACGCACATTTATTTTCTTGTGGCTGGCTCCATTGCTTTCGTCACGTGAAATGGTGAGCGATGGTCTCTGTGTTAGAGTCCAAACCTCATATAAGAATCTACATAAGGAGAAATATAAATTGCAGAATGTAGCAAATGCACGTCAAAGTCCATGATTAAAAAACAGTACAATTTAAAATACGTTATAAATGATATTGCTGTGCTAACCAAAAAAGTTAACAAACGTTTTAAAATTTCGCATGTTTTAAGCCAAAAACGTCTTCGCTAAAAAGGGATTGATATTTAATTTTAAGTAAAATCACAAAAACACAAACACGTCAGTAAAACTTACCATCGTTTGGTGCCGATGACTTTAACTAACACTAATGTTAAGAAAGTAGTATCAATGCCTGTACTTCCATTTCTGGAGGAGGAAGGACGGTTGCATGCAAATCGGCTTGCAAAAATGGTGTTGATCGAAGAGTGCCACACGCCAAAGTCTTATGCAAGGATTAATTTTGGGTGGCTTTGAGTTTTCTTTAATATTTTCGGATCTATGATCAACTACTTGGACAATGTAAAATGCTATGAAATGGCATGATTACTTGCAACCCGAATCGGTGATGTTCTTTGAAGTCAGACAATGTGGAATCGCGGATGCTGTCAGTGTCACTGTCAGTTAAATTAAGGAGTTGGTGCCATATGTCAAATCACGGTTACGTAATCTTCTGTCAAAACAATTAGTTTGCTTATGCCTAAGATATACTGGAACAAAACACAATTATAATTCCTTATTACTGAACATGTTTACTTTTATCTATTTATAAATGTGTTAACTAACACATAATTATTTGAGATAAGGCCAAACCAAAAAATTAATTGTTTTGTGAAAATTGTCAGATAATTACTGTTCCAATTGATGTAGCAATTATTGTAGAAGAACATTCAATGTAACTTTGGCAACATAACTGGATTTGGTAACATTATTTATACTTTTGGTAGCCATACACAAAAGCCACCATCATGTTTGGAAAGAGTCACAAGAGTTCGAGTAAGCACAGTAAGACTGATCACAATACTAACCTTAGTGGTAGTATTGCACGAACTAGTAGCGGAATGAGAGACTTGAGTTCCGAACGCAGCTCAAAGAGTTCTTTGCATTATGTTTCCCGCAGTGCATCTCTTGGTCGAGAAAGAGGGCGCACAGCTTCTGATAGCGCAGCTATGACTTATTCAACCAGGCATGGACCAGTTAGCCCACTAAACTTACCATCAGATAACATGCAACCTATAGGAACTTCCTACAATCAGGGATATATTATTGAAAATTTGGGAATTTCTGGAATGGCATTATCTTTATCCGGAAAAAGTGCATTAGAAGCGAATCCAATTCCAATGTATGGCCGGGCACACAGTTTGACAAATGTAATGAGAGATCGTTCTCTTGATCGAGTTGAAAAGGACCATATTTTCATGGGAGAGAAATCCCTGGATCGAATGCATATGCCATCTACGAGAGAAAGTGTAAGAGACATGGAATATCGAAATTATGTCAATTCTGGAAATACAAGAGACAGATCTCTTGATCGTGAACGTGAATATCCACACATGGGTGCACGGTCGCTAGAGCGAGACCATCATACTGTTGGTCGGTCAAGGTCATCCGAACATAATGGAGAATATATGGGATCATATTTATCACCTAGTCCAACATCGCAGTCAGAGTACCGAAACTCTCTTCTCTTTGAACTGCAAGTTCAGGTCTCTGAGCTGCATAAAGAATGTGCCAAGTTACAGAAGGAACTTGATAACACTAAGGACAAGTTAAGTTCAAGCATGAACAGTATTAAGACATTTTGGAGTCCTGAATTAAAAAAAGAACGTTGTTTGCGTAAGGAAGAAACTGTCAAATCCAACATGCTAAATGAACATCTCAAAGTTGCTCAAGCAGAACGTGAGGTAAATATATAATAATCAATAACTTTATTTTTAATGTTATAATTTTGTTTGATATATATGCATAAAGCATGTGCACATATATATATGTACATGTACATTTGTATGTAGGGCCATTCTGTGTCGGATCAACACATTTTCGGGCAACTTTCCACTACGCCATGATCCATCAAGTAGAATTGTTTGATTTTTCAGTATGTCGAAATATATGCATTGAAGTAGACTTGTCCTGAAAATTTGAGCTTCATCATAAATTTGTTATGTTTCAAATGTGGAAATTTAAAATTATAGTGAGATCTGGGGAGCTTAGTACTTTTTAAGTTATGCAAATATACACTGTACAACTCAAAGTTCTACAATGCCCATAATTATTGGGCCTCTAGATGTTTACTTGGATATATATCGTCCCACTTTTTATTATGAAACTACTACTACATTTAGTGAAACTACTGACAATATTCTAACATATGCATTTTCTGAATGCTTACATGTAACTCTTGTCACGAAGAATAAGGCCTAGCTTGATAAATATTAATGCTATATATATATATTGATGATCAAGGATGTGGTGCAAACTGTACATGTATTGTCAATAATCCAACTCATCTATTAAACGTAGGTAATTAAATCTACAACCAAGTACCAAACCAAATGAGAACCTACTGATTATTTAAGCAAAACATTCATCTCGAACCATATGTACAGGTATATAGCATAATATGCACTGTATATATACAGTCAAACCTGTCTTAAGCAGCCACCTGCTTAAAACAGGTCACCATGCACTAAAATTGATGATTTGGTAGAATATTATGGTGACCTCTTAATCATATGGCTGCTCAAGCAGGCTTGACTGTATATACATGTACATGTACAGAAAATTCAAAATGACTTTTAATGTAAGGTTTTTATTTAATTGCCAAGAATTATTCATGATGTCACTCAGTTATAATAATAATATCAGAGGTGACCGTTAATTACATGTATTTGTTCTACACATGTACACGTACGGAACCCGGTCAGTCAATTGGGTCAGACATTGATTCTGATGGACAGCACAGCCTAATTGAAGAGTATTGATCAGTAGTGATTTATCAATATGTTTAGATCTTCCGTTGTCTTTAGATACAGTAAATAGAACCTCAACATACGTGTGTGTGTGTGTGTGTTGTGTGTGTGTGTGCAAGTGCAATGTGGTTATTCCAATATCACTTGTCAATGTCATTGTCAGCAGGTTCACATAATGAGCCTGGCATTGTGGCGATTATATTGTAGATTTTATACACGTCTACATAGAGGATTCATCACAAGTGTTTTTTAATATTGAAAATATACTGAAAAGATTGTACATTATAATGTTCAGTAATATCTGCTGCACTCATTACAACTTGTTCAGTTCCATATGTACACGTACATGTACAGTCTGCATTTAAAGACACTCATTTATAAAAATCATAGCACTACATTTAATTCTCCCCTTCCCATCAAATATATGTTCTCTCTAACCCCCCATGTAACCAAATCTAAAATCTGTGCCTAAGTACTGTATAACTTTAAAACTATTATATTAATTGGCATAAATGTACATGTAAAAGATATATGCCTACAGCTACAAACGGACATGATTAATGATTATAGCCATCTTATATGAACATGAATCTCCGTAATAAGTCAATTTAGCGTCTCTGCCTGCAGCTGTATGCACAATTTTCTACTTTATGTATTCAGTGTCCGCATTTTACCATATATCTTGACCAACAGTGGTAGTATATTTTGCCACTCCAGTATTAAACTGTAACGCCTGGAGTAATCTCGTTGGTAGAAAGTCTTACAAATTATGTCTTAATAGATTTCAGGATTAATGAATTAAATCATAGTTTTCTGGATTTTGTTTTCCGTCTTAATAATTTCTCATCCAAATCAAGTCTTCAGTTTTCATAATCGACATTTTGATGTACACGGCTACACATGTACATGTATTCTTTTTCTTCTTCTTTTTCTTCTTCTTTTTCTTCTTCTTTTTCTTCTTCTTCTGTGTTTGTGTACATGTCGCTAAGACACATCAATTGTTTTGTTGCAGTCAATTTAACTGCTTGATACTAATCCTATGTTCAGCTTTCTCCACTAATAATACTATTACTGTGCACATCTGACTCATTGATTATCCTGTTTAAAGTGATCAATACAACCTGTAGTGCTGAGATTATTAATGCTTGTATATAGTGTCCTCCATCTACCCCAGTTCCAATCTCTAAATTAATGGTTGCTAGATGTCAGGGTTGCAGCTCTAAGCATGCTCATGATGTCTCCGTTGCCATGTGACAAATCCCCAATAAAGGAAATGTTTGCAAATTAGAAGCCAGAAAAGTGTCAGTTAGGAAATGAACAGTGTGTTGTCACTATATGTACATAATTAACTTCATTTGTGGAACCTGTGGACCATGTTTGGTGCACCAAAGACTGCTGTACATGTATACATGTGCTATTCTGTTAGCGTTAGAACTTTATAATATACACATGTATACATGTAGTTGTAACTTACTTAAACATCCTTACATGTACATATATATATATCTATTCAATTGAAGTTCACGCCCAGCCTTTTCCACTGTCTGAGGAAACCAATTACTCCCATTTAATAAGAAGCAAGGACTTTTTTATTTGCACTTTCTTACAAACAGGGTAGCACAAACCAGGGCCTTTGGGGTTTTTGTTATATACCAGTTGTGGTAATACACTCTATCCATTGAGCCTTGCGGAGAATGCACTCTGGATTGGAAACAGTACTGTGATTAAAAATTCCATGCATCGATTGGGATTTGAACCAGCCTTAAACCCCAATAGTTAACCACTAAATCATGTAGGCTGACCAGTATAGCTATTCTGTCTGTGCTAAAGTTTATGAAAACGATCCATTTTTCTGAGACTGTTGAAATCACCATGGATGCATTTGGCATCCAAATATTCCAATAGCCAAATCTTTGCTCAATAATCGGTTCTGCTGGATACAAAGTCTGCCCGATTGAATCAAAATTTGCCGATCAAATATATGGCAGAATGTTTTAAAGGTTTTTGTTTACCCAGGTCACACCATGGGTCTAAATCTATATGGCATTGGTGTAAATGGGTCACAGCGTGGGTTCCTAATTAAAGTACATACAAAATATCCATTTCAGCAACTGTTAATTCGAAAGAATACCTTATGTGGAACAGTTGTAGTTAAGTGGTAACAAGGATAATGTGTTTACAATATTGTCACAATGTAATTTCTAGAATTATTAGCCCACATTGCAGCCAACCGATGGTATTATTTTATGAGTATCTCAGAAATGGCTTGTTGAAGTATCCAATTATTCCATCAGTTAGGCTGGCTGATCTATTAGACATTTGCACTGAAATACTCTTCACACCTTGTTGGTACATGTAGGTGATTAATTTCAGTGAAAGTACAACTTAATCTTGCCTGCTCAACAAATATACTATATTGATTTACATGTTTATGGCATGGTGTTAATTCCTTCCTCCAGGACTGTCTACTTTCGGCCTTGTTGTAAACATGTACTGTACATGTACATACTATTTTATTATACATCAGTGTGAGAAATTGCCCGTATCATAACTACATGTACATGCATGCATTACTATATACTGGTACATGCTTTTCACTGTATTATTGCAGACCAGTCTCAGAACTAATTTTTTGAATGTCATTAATGGTTGGTCCCACGTTTGGGCGGCCAGTGGAAGAGGCTGGGCTTGAACCTCAATTGGATATACCGGTACATGTACATGTAAGCATGTAAATAAAGGAGGGAAAACTAAGCCAATTTTTAAAATGCTTATCCTTTATAAATGCAATAAATGTAAAGTTCATATGTACATGTATATACATGTTTAATGTATATGATTATAAAATTTGTGAATGTCATTAATGTTGGTTCCCCGTTTGCCCCCAGAGAGAGGTTGAACTTTACTATAGACTAGTTACATATACAAATGTATATACATATATATACATACAGAAAAATGCATTTAAGCTGTAATTTCTTTACGTCTACTATTTTGTGGCAAGCTTCCATGGAACATGGAGAAACAAATGTGTTATTTTGGTCATTCCGAGCCCCAGTGGTCTGGTACATATACATTTACATGTAAGTATAGCCAACAGTTTACTCAGGTGTCTGTTTAGGACCTAACCATTGGGCCTCTTGTTTGTATTATATCATTTTTGCTGAGTTTAGACTATATTACATGTGCGTACATAACTCTAGACTGTCCTGTTTATATATACATCATTACATGTAGAATGTACATGAATGTGTTTGTGTTTTATTAATTTTTCGTATAATATTACAATCCAACATACATTCTGTATACATGTACATGTACTAAACTGTACATCTACAGAATTGAAATTAGAGATTAGTGACGGTGCATAAATATCAATGTTTCATAATCCGAAAAATTTTCAGAAGGGAAGAGGAGGTAAAAGCCATGTTCAAATTGCTTTTCATGAAAAAACATCTGTCCACAGACTTTGCTCAATGTTTTATTTTAAGATTACATACACACATGTAATGTATGTACAAGGGGAGGGATGGGATCAAACACAATCTTAACTTTGTTTGGATTATGAAAAACATTGACATTTATGCAGTCCCTTAGAAAGATCTATAAGTTATTTCACACTGAGTGCTAAACTGGGGAAGATGATATGGTTCCTGATATCAAATATAAAACTGGGCTACATTCCTGGCCACAGAGTGAGATGGGTATTCTGAAAAAATTTATCATCAATCAGAAACCTAGTGTGTTGTATGTGCATGCTGGAGGGAGGGCTGTGGTGTATATATGTCAACAGTTGTAACATCAAAGAAACAAACTGGCTGTACAGCAATCCACACCAACAGATGTAAAACAATATTCAACTGCAATTATACTTATATAGACTATGTAATTGGGAACACTATATGATCAAACATGATTGATATATGATATTTGCAGGGAGGCAAAATAAATTTATATTTTTATTGGTCACATGGTTCAACATAAACAAGTTAACAAAAATCATAGGAAACACACATGTCATAATAATAATAATAAACCTTGCCATCACTTTACATGTAGAGCTACGACACAAGTGATTGCTTACATGTAAATGTGATCAGTCACATCACGTGAAATGTGGTCACATGTCTACGGCCAAGTCACTATTACAATTGTTGCATCACGCGTCTATTGGACGTTCTTGCAGTTCATTATCACTGTCAGCCTCAGAATATATGTAATTTTGAAGGCATTCATGGTTTAGTGAAAAATATTATTAAATTCTATTTTCATGTGTTGTGACAATGAAGTAATTATTACACTACCGGTATATTATACTGATTTTATGCTTGGGGAATATGCGAATACTGACACTTTTATTGGCATCAGTACAATTTTACTTCTAGAATCTATCTGTACTAGTACAAACTACATGTGTAATTTGGATGTCCAAACATCTTGTTAAAGTAAGTCGATCCTGCTATAAATGCCACCTCTATTCAAAAGCCACTTTAATACAATGTACAGGTATATGTATTTTTAAAGCGCACGTCATGTACATGTAGATATAGGTCCCTTCTGTACATGTATATATACATGTAACAGTAAGTGCATGTATTTTAACATGTATATAAAGACCCATTTTTAATGTCCCTTGAGTGTCTCAATAGACAAGTGCAAAGCCTGTTTGCATAAAATAATTGAGTACCAGAAGTGGAAATATACATATAGGCCCTATGTACTACACATGTACACTGTAATCATTAGTTCTAAGCACCTGCTGCTGGTGGTGCTGCTGCATTGCATATTGCACCTGAGCCTGAGGGTATAATACACATGTAGGCGTTTGACATTCACATGCTTACATGCATTTATCCATCCATATTGGTTAGAACCTGACCAGTACACCTGTGTGTTAGAACTTGGAGATTCCTTTATTGGCTGCATTCCGTTTCTTTGATATGGTTAACACTGTCTGCTAATGCCATGTGATATTGTGTGGAAACCAAGACCCTTATCGCAGGTCTAAACAATAGCTTAAGCAATCAACCACTGATAAAAAACATCTGGCTTTGTTTAACTTTTAATAGAAACATCTATGCTGAATTCATGTACAATTACTTCAGTTTACCAAGCACTGATATATTAAAGAGAAACTGTCAGGAGTTTCTGGCACCAACTTCATTGACTGTTACTCATCTACCATTAAGATGATTTAAAACTAATTTTATAGCAAAAACATTTTCATCTTTATTATATACATGTATACATGTACATGTACATGTACATGTACATGTATACATTTAAAAGGTGTTAAATTATTGAATGAAGCCATTCTGCGTTTAAAGTTACATTGTATATTTAAGATTTAGATTTTTATTACTTCTAAAGTAAAAAAGATAATGTAAAATAGCATGGAATATATTTTTAATGAAAACTGATTATAGAGAAGAATGCAAATACATGTATATATCTGATATTATTTTTAATACTATGACCTTTGATATATCATATACCAGTCGAGGAGAACAGTTTTAAAAAAAAAGAGTACGAAACGTGTGTGTTACAGTTAATCGATCCCATTACCTCTCACATCAAGCCAGTCTGAGGGTATTCCCAAGTGTGAGGTCTTGAATGTTTAAAACGTAGATGTTAGCAGAGTCTCAAAATGTTGTAGGGTAGACTACAAGGTGAAGGAGGATTGTTTTTGGAATAGATTGGTTCTCATCATCAATGCTAGTTTTCATTCATTATGTATTTGTTTTACCTATTTACCCTTGAAATATTGGGTAATGCAAAATGAACCATTGAAATGGCATTTAAAACGATCATGTTTTGGTATGCATATTTAATTAAAACTGTCAGCAATTTTAATTTATCCTACTGGTCATATTTACAACATGCTCTTCCTGTAATGTTTAGTGATGGAGTAAATTATGGTCATGAGGAACATACATAGTTTCCCTCTTCAAATCCTGATTCTAATTCAACAAGTTTATAACGCCCAATCTGATTGGATCAACGTTAAAAAATTTCATGGTAAAACCTACGATATACCACCGGAATTTTCAAGGAATCCCGGAAATGAGATTTAAGAGTATTAAGCATAAATCAATTAAACAAATTAACAACCAAATCCTACACTGTCCCCAGTGAAACACATATGTGGACACGCTAAAACAAATTCAACATCAACTAAACAATATTCGCAAGTTATTATTTATAATGCAGCGTTAAAAATCGGTTTTGATTTCCCAATGACGTCATTTCCTGGTTCCATTTAACAATGACGTCATCAGCTAGCTATAACCCATTCGTTCATAAAAGAAACTATATTTTGAAGAAAAAAAGCAATAAAAACAGTAGAAATTAGAATAGGGATAACCCTACTGTGTTTTCCGATTTGACGACGTATATCGGTGGTTTTACCATGGCAAATTTCCCGTTTTATTGACTCCGCTAACGCGTCGTCAATAAAACTAAATTTGCCATGGTAAAACCACCGATATACATCGTCAAATCGGAAAACACAGTAGGGCTATCCCCTAAATAAACGCACATTTACAATTAAATTAAATTACTATACTTCGTGTCTGAACATTTGTAGTACGTTTTTCGTAGATAACTTTAGTTTCGTTTAACATTTATAATCGATGTGTTTCTAGTGGCGTCGTTAAATAAAACAAACTTTACTTTAATTTCTAACTAACTGCCTTCGTGTGGATCAATGTATGTCTTTTCAGACTAGAACTCCGCGTAAAACACTTGTCGCATGTCCAGCATTTGAAAGGCTTAACCCCTGTATGACTGATCACGTGATTCCTCAGATTCGACCTGTGAGTAAAACACTTAGTGCAGAGGTCACATTTGTAAGGTCGTTCACCCGTATGTATAAACATATGACTCTTGATATCAGAACAGGTTGTGAAGTAAATCGAACACACCCCACACTGAAAAGGTTTCTGACCGGAATGCATGAACGCGTGCCGCTTCAGCTGGGAACTGGTCGCGAAACCTCTCGAACATACCCCGCAAGTTAGCGGTTTATGACCCGTATGTACCATCATATGTCGCTTGAGATTGAAATCGGTTGTGAATCGGTTCACGCAGTAATCGCATTGAAACGGCTTTTCCCCCGTATGTATTAACAAGTGTTTTTTAAGATGAACGTTTTGAGTGAACCGTTTCATGCAGACCCAGCATTTGTAGAGTTTTACTCCGGTGTGTGTTAGCATGTGCATATTCAGGCCACAGCTGTGCTTGAATGTTTTCGCGCATGTCAGACATTTGAAGGATTTTTTCCCGGTGTGTATCACCATGTGCTTGTTCACACTTGAGACGTGTTTGAATCGCTTCCCGCAGACGTCACATTCGAACGGTTTCTCATCCGAGTGTATGCGCATGTGCGTCTTCAGACCGGAACTGTGGGTGAATTTACTGAAGCAGAGTCCGCACGTGTATTGTTTTTCTCCACTGTGTATCAACATGTGCGTCTTCAGATGGGAATTCTGGGTAAACGTGTTTAAGCAGACGTCACACGTGTACCTCTTTTCTCCAGTATGTACCAAAAAATGGCGTCTTAAGCGGGAACTGGTTTCAAAAGATTTCTCGCAGACGCCACAACTGAGTGATTTTTTCTTCCCGCTGGCGTGGATCTTCATATGACTCTTGAGATTGAAATTCCGGCTAAACGTGTTCTGGCAGACGTCGCAGGTGAATCTTTTTCCTCCAACGTGTACCAACATATGACTTTTTAAGTGGGAACTGGTCGTAAACCATTTGTCGCAGATGCCGCAGTTAAAGACATATTCAGCCATACGAATGTTCATATGAGACTTGAGGGAATCGTTGGATGGCAACTGCTTTTCATATACCTCGCATTTGATGCTTCTATCGCTAGTAATAGTAGTATGGCTTGACATGATGGTCCTGTTAACTGGTTCTGGTTTTTCTCAGGAATCTGTATCAGTAATTATTTCACTTTAATACTTCTTTCTATTTCCATGGGCTGCTGTTATTATTATTTTTTATATATGAAATATGTCCAATGTATTCAGACATCACATCCATACAAGTTAGCTCTACGTTTTGAATGGAAGAAGTCGAATGCGGTTATGACGTCATACACTGAGTTGCCTCTGCATTTTGAATGGAAGACTTTAAATACTGCTCTGACGTCACACACGGCAATTCAGCTCTTCATTTTGAATGGAAGAAGTCGAATGCCGTTATGACGTCACACACTGAGTTGCCTCTGCATTTTGAATGGAACACTTTAAATACTGTTCTGACGTCACACACGGCAATTCAGCTCTTCATTTTGAATGGAAGACGTTCGAATGTCGTTATGACGTCACAGGTGCAAGTATGCTATGCATTTTCAATGGAAGACGTTCGAATGGCGTTATGACGTCACACACTCAGTCGTCTCTGCATTTTGAACGGAAGACTTTCAAAGGTGTCGTGCAATAACGCATTTTGACGTCATCCACTCGTATCGAATCGGAAAGCAGTATAAACGATATTTAATTCCGCCTTCACATCATCAGATTTGTGTTGACATCACACACAGACCAAATTGTCCCATTCTCTGCAATATAAAACATAAATGGAGATTATTAAATGATCGTGAGGGTCGTACGATAATTATGAAACGGGTTTGTGAATTTTGTTATTTTGAAATAACTCAATTCTCAAACGAATTTCATAATTTTAGTACGATCTTCGCACGAGTATGATAATTTCTTTATTATCCACACATTTAAAACATTTAGTTTTGAAAGAAACACACCATTATTTAAACTACAGTAAAAGTAAAGTTTGTTTTATTTAAAGCCGCCACTAGAAACACATCGATCATAAATCACCAGTTATTGGACGTCAGACACATGGTTATATTGACACATGGTTAGAGGAAACCCGCTGCCGCCACATAGGCTACTCTTCTACGAATGACAGCAAGAGGTCTTTTATGTCCACTTTCCCATAGACAGGATAGCACACACCACGGAATTTGATAAACCAGTCGTGGATCACTGGCTGGAACGGAAAAT
>JAUTCZ010055151.1:0-10483 GCA_032273805.1 Melanodrymia brightae | reverse complement strand
TGCTTATATCCAATTAAGGTTCAAGCACGTCTGTCATGGTCACGCAGTCCAGCTGCCTCGACTGCCTGTTCAGGACACAAGTTAGTGTTCGTTTGATAGAGAAAACCTGCTACTCCTATTTTGTAAGTAGCAAGGATCTTTTATATGCACTTTCCAACAGACAAGACAGTACATACCACGGCCTATTTCCAATCCCATTCCTTTTACACCGGTGAGACACGCCTATTTCCAATCCCATTCATTTTAAATTGGTAAGACACGCCCATTTCCAATCCCATTCATTTTACACCGGTAAAACACGCCCATTTCCAATCCCATTCATTTTACACCGGTAAGACACGCCCATTTTCAATCCCATTCCTTTTACACCGGTAAGACACGCCCATTTTCAATCCCATTCCTTTTAAACCGGTAAGACACGCCTGTTTCCAATCCCATTCCTTTTACACCGGTAGGTCACACGCATATCTCCAATCCCAGCGTTGATCTAGATTACCCATCCACCCCACTTTCTGTCAATTAATATACATTTGAACTAACGTTTAAATATACCATTACCTTCCCACCTCCCCCGGTTCTCCCCCGCTATTCAGTGAAGCTGGAGACGCGCCTGTCTCCACCCTGAATCCACACCACTGACTGCGCTCCGGCAATGAAAGATTATCTTGCTGGCTAAACATGAAATGTAACGGCTCAGCCGTTATCTCTCATCAATCAACGCATGTTGCTTCAATCGGCAATATTAGATCCAGATGCAACAATTATGGAGGACATTTAATGCGATTTCCTGCTTAATTTACCAATTGAATTAGAGGTCCGGCCTGGTTCCCAGTGGTTGGTGGAATAGTTTCGTCCGTATTTCGGATAGTTGGGAGTTTTGATATCTGGGAGTCTGGCAGGATTTCACGGCTCATTTTACATCATAAGTGATTAGCCATCTGGAATAGGTATTGAGCGACTTTTATACGCCGTGGTTATCACAAAAATGATACGGAATTTCATATTTTTATCTCTCGTTCAGCTTCTCAATTCCCAAGTGAAATCGCACGCGGACAAATCGCATTCCTTTCCGTGCATCGGAGCCTGATTACGACGTTTTATTGGGCTTTCGGTTTATGTCTATTTAAACGCAGGATTTTTGCTTGCAGACTATTTCTTTTGTAAAGTTCTTTATTGCCTTTAATTAAGATGAGATCCAATTTGTCATGCGTTGTTCTTGACTTGAACATGTGAGAAATCAACAATGAATACGATGAGTCAATACAGCGCCAACCTATTCAAATCGTCTTGTGATTTCTGTCCCGTGTTTTGGCTGTCCGTCGGACTGGCACGGCAGGTCACTGTAAGCAGTGGGCTATTTACCTTCAAAACGAGAACGTGTCATTTGTGGCACGAACCACGAGCGGAGAACGAGCTCCGGGCTGCGCGCGACCATTCCACGTTTTCCCGCCAACTTTCCGCGGAGTCGGAAACGTCACAATCGGCAAATCTGGGGTCATATGGACCTTGATCTAGGAAACAAATCGACCAGGCAGTCCTTTCTCTAACTAGCGCTTTACATTGACATTCACCTGCGATATCGAGTCGTGAATTTTCACCTATTTAATTATTCTTCCTATAGACGTCGTTAAATTCTGCAAATTCGCGGACTCGCTCTTGATTCCACGAATGTCTTCCAGGCGCGTCACTTCTCCCAATGTTGTCCGCTCTTTGATCTTATTTGACTCAATTACGTTAACATTGTTGAAATTCTACCAAATTGTTTTTGTCTTAAGTTCAGGATTAGTCAAGATTGTTTCATCATGACTGGTAATGGACTGAGAATTTAATACTTTAGGAGAATTATTGGGTTCAATAATAAAAAAAATACCCGTACAAGAAAAGAAAATAAACTCAGATAGATCCAAAGCGGTCTAATTTTCTGTTTTGAAATAAAATAGGAATTGCTGTGAGAATCTGTTTAATGTGTAGTGACTGATTCATGATTTTTGGGAGGCGGTGTTGAACGGAAGGCGATGCCATGATTTGGCGCGGGGCTATAATTTAAAGAGTACCACTCAGATTTTGGCACCAAACGTTTCCGCACATTTAGCAGTGACCCCCGAGCGGGATACGAATCCAATACCTACCAGTCTTGAACACGGTCTGACGATAATCATCATTACATATTATAATATACATTTATATTTATTTCATCGAGAAATTCAAAAACAAGACATCTGAAATCGAGCTATACTGAATGCAATGCCAATGGTATATCATTATATAATATACTTGGTCCACTGTTGCAATCAACGGCTCAATTATACCTGGCATTACTTGAAACAAAAACATAATTACAAGTCTATGTGGTTTCTTTTAAGAAAATAGGAGAATATTTGCACTTTTAAGCCATGTAAGAGTTAAAATACCGCCACAATCCGTGGCAAATGACGAGGCAGGTTTTCCCACTTTTCTTCACTGTTTTGATGGAAGGACGTATGTTGCAAATGCGTTTGTTGTCAAAGACGTGGAATTTTAAATGTCGTAGAGGTAAAGAGAATGATTCTAAGTCATACATGTATGCCGTGATACCGGTGTTAATCGTTAATATACGTATTGTGATTTATAACGAACAGTTTAAGTCTTAATGGTGAATACATGAATTTCAAAGGGGTGGTTGCCAAATGTTTATATGCATGTACCTTACATTTTATTTCAAATATATACGCAAATAGGGATAGACAATAATGTAAACGGCCTCCGTGGTGTAGTGATTAACGCTTCGGATTTCAGGCTGGTAGGTACTGGGTTCGAATCCCATTTGTGGTATCTGGGATTTTTAATTCCAGTATCGACTCCAACCCAGGCTCAATGGGTAGGTGTACTTCCACTTACAACGACCAGTGTCCATAACTGGTTTAACAAAGGCCCTGGTATGTACTGTCCGGTCTGTGGGAAAGTGCATATAAAAGATCCTTTGCTACTTATCAATTCAGAGTAGCGAGTTCCTCTATCATACTAACACTAACTTCTGTCTTGGACAGGCAGTTGAGGACGCTGGACTGCGTGACCATGACATACATGTTTGAACCTTAATTTGATATAAGCACGTAAAATAGTTATAACTAACTAACTAACTAACTAGACAATGTGTGTCAAGCAAGAGGTGATCCCCTTCTCCTAAGTACCCTTGTGAATCTACTATAGAAATTTTTGAAAGTTTTCACCAACCAGACGGTATAACCCTGGCGGTAACACCACCACCCTACGCAAATCACCCTACCTCCCGCCCATCCAATTTCTCCACCCACCCAAATCAACTTACATAATTATACTGTTCACAATATCATAATATTGGTCGTTTTATTTGGTTTTTATTATTTTTAATTTATCATATGCGGCAGTGGTTATGGGGTACGGCATGTTATAAACATGACGGCATCATTGTTTTTGCTTTTGAAGCTCAAGGATTGGTGGAAATAATTTAACGGGCGGATATTACTTTTTACCATGGACGCGTTACAGTAAATTTCGGGCGCTGGCAAAAGCTAAGTGAAATAGCGAACTTTGAAGAACGTTCCAGGTTTAAAGTTAAAACTATTCAAACTTACATGCGTGGATAAATATGGAGAGGGCTCGATGTGGATTTATTTTCCTGAGTCATGCATGGTCGGAGATCTCGGATCGAGGGAGTGTGTGATACGAACCAAGTTGTTGACTTTGTTGTTAACCGGCATAATGTTCTACTGTCTGACAATCCGTCCGTCCTTCAAACTTAATGTTAAATAGAAACGTGCGGGGGTGGGGGTGGGGGTGGGGGTGGGGGGGGGGGAGGGGGGGTGGGAAATGAAGTAAAAATTAAATACTTTTAATAATACAAAGCTGGTTTGATGCTTTAAAGATAAAGTTTTTGGTTAACGACACCAATGGAACACATTGGTTATTAATCACCGGTTATTAGATATCAAACGCACGGTTATATCATAAAATGGTCATAAAGGAAACCCGCTACTCTTCTTCGAATAACAGCAAGGGATGTGTTAAAGTGCACTTTCCCACAGACAACATAGCATACCCCACGACCTATGATGGGCCAATTGTGATCACTGGTTGGAACGGGAAATAATCCAACGTGTCCACTGAGGATCGATCCGTCGACCTATCGAACGTTCTGCGGACGCTCTACCACTGAACTACGCCCCGCTCCTTGATGCTTTAAAGACACACTCCCACAGTATTGCTTACAATTAATATCAATATATGATATATCATTTCTGTTTCTGGTCATCCAAATTGTTATAGTAGCTTAATGTGTACTTCTGTCTATAATAATGTGTATCGTACTAAATTAGTGTACGCCAAAGTCCAAGGACCATTACAATACTAAGATACTATTATAATAAACGCATTGTATATAGGCCTACATAGGAGTGGGGCGTAGCTTAGCACTAGAGCGTCCGTCTGAGGTTCTATACCGCGGAAAGTCCTAAATACTGGTCTTTAAAAAAACAATAATCAAACTCTGATAAAAATGTGACACGAACCGTTGTTTATAATTTATACAGTTACTTTATACACTTATGTAACTCCATACAGTTGCTCCGCACAGTTATTTAATACCGTTATCTCTATTACCGTTACATTAGACTGTTACTTTATACCGTTCGCCGAATCATGCATGTGTATGAAAAATGTGAAACTTCAGGTGTGTGTTTCTACAAATGGCGACATACCGAGAGATCCTGGTTACAATTATAATCTGCTTCAGGATGAAGAAGAAGAAAGATGAAAGACACGTAGATTACGGAGATTCTTCATTAACTCGCGCTCATTCTTATAAGGAAAAGTCGCGGATTCGAACAAGAATGTTTGAGTCCACAAGTTCTTGTGATCTCGCGGAGGGATAAGCTCTGTCGTCCAATCACAGATAACCAAAGGCGAGCTGTTAACGTTTCGGGGAATTTTTCAGAACTCTCCGCGAAAAGAGAATTTTTTTTGGTCTGATTGTTTCGTGTCAGTTAGATATACAGATTTGTCGGGACTATTGCTTTTTAATTTAGAATGAACTTGTAGACCCAGCTATTTGGGCGATTCCATGGTATTTGTCCCGTCCGAACCTTTTTTTCATCATTTTGGTTACTTAAGACAAACACTATCTTGTCAGATAATTTCAATTTGCAATACAAAAAAATTAATGTAATTTAATAATATTTGCATTTATTTATTTACATAACAAAGAGAGAAAAATCGTTGCAGACGGGACAAATAGCATGGAATCACCCATTTATATTCTGAAGTGGAATCAAAGTTAAATCGTAATTGTAAAAACCAAACATATAGGTTAGGTGCGATCCCAGGAATTAGTTTAGGAACGGGACCAATTTTAACTTTATCTTTTCATTAAGCAAAATATATTTCAAGAAATTACTAAACAACTGATAGCACTATACACTGTGAATGTTAATTATCACCTGTTGTACATACTATTTTCACTGATGTAAATTCTTGTTAATTTTGTTCTTTGCTGTTATGTAACTCTCTCTAAGAGGAATAAAGAATATATATAGTTAGTTAGTTAGTTAGTTTTTACGTGCTTATATCCAATTAAGGTTTAAGCTTGTCTGTCACGGTCTCGCAGTCCAGCTGCCTCGACAGCCTGTCCAAGGCAGAAGTTAGTGTTAGTATGACAGAGGAAACCCGCTAACCCGAAATGATTAAGTTTACATTGAACAGCCTTAATAATACTCTTAACCGACCTCTGCATTTATTCACGGTAGAGCGTCCGCCTATGGCATGATGGGTCGAAGGATCGATCCTCTTACGGGAACCCGTTGGGTTATTTCCCGTTCCATCCAGTGAACCAGGACTTGTCCATCTGTGGGAAAGTGCACATAAAAGATCCCTTTCTATTATTTGAAGAAGAGTAACCTATATGGCGGCAGCGGGTTTCCTCTGTAATCAAGTGTCGATATAACTGTACGTTTGATATTAAATAACCGCTGATTAATAATCAATGTGTTCCAATAGTGTCGTTTAACAAACAAACTTTATGTTACCCTTTCTCTATACCCCATCATAATAAAGATGTTACCTCCCCTTCAAAGAAATACTTTCGATCCATCTTTAGCATGTTTGAAATAGCTTTTGTGCTTTTCTACTTAATAAGTTATTTCGCTACATTAGCGTAATGACCTTGACTGGTTAGTGAACAAACACAAATAAGTCTCGTCGCACGCTCCTGTATTTGATCAATGTGTGGGTTCATGTTTTTGTCCGGTACAGTATGGTGGGATCCGAAAAAATACACCACAAAAACAGTTAGTTAGCTATAACTTATTTACGTGCTTATATCCTATTAAGGTTTAAGCGGTGCACGCCTGTCCTTGACAGGCACTCCAGCTGCCTCGACCGCCTGTCCAGGACAGAAGTTAGTGTTAGTATGAGAGAGGAAAGTTTCCGAAACCCACTACTCCTATTTGATAAAGAAGCAAGGGATCTTTTATATGCACTTTCCCACAGATAGGACTGTATATACAGCCGCCTTTGTTAAATCAGTTGTGGACACTGGTCCGTGTAAGTGGAATTACATATTGAGCCGGTGAAAAGGAACGCAAGTCCGGCCGAAATGCAAGTCCGATTATATCATAACAAAATGCATTAAATAATAAAAATAGTTAATGTAAGAAAAATCGCAATAAAACTATGTGTTTTATAAAAGTCTGGTTTGGACTAGGATTCCTAGGTATGTAGGTCCTATAGCATTTGACATTGTGTCAAACCTATTATTCCTACAGACTTCTATTCCTATTACACCGGTTCTGATGTAGTTTTTTGTTAATGGTAATTATCGTAGATTCGGTTAAAGACCCTAACTCGCCTTTTGAGCTTGAAAAACATGACCGTGGGACTGTAAAGTAAAGCGAGATATATGCAACTGAAGTTTATGTTGGCAGAAGAGAAAACATTGTCATTGCATGTTTATCTTGATAATTACACACATTTATTATCTGATTATAAACACCAACATAAAGTTCACAATGTCGTGAAATTGCTTGTTACACGTCGTACGAATACCTCCACAAAATATGGAACAACATTTCTAACAGTTTTAAGATGAACCCTTTGTGTGCAGGCGCAACAAAACAGAAATGTTTGATGCCAAAATCGGTAAGTGATCACCCCTTTATATATAATTCTAACAAGTGCATGATGCTAAATGGCATTTGGTAAGACAAAATGTAGATGGAAATAATTTGATCTGTGCCGATAAAAAAAAAAGTATTGCACTTCCTTAATTCATGGATGACTGAATGTATAAATTTATCCTTTGTTTGACTTTGTCAGGAGCATATACACTTATGTTTTCAAGATGACAAAAAGTTGACATTGGCCAAATGTGTATCTCTGTATAAGGCCGAGTCGAAGGGAGCCACATGGGGTTTATGCAGGCTATGCTCTTTTTTTTTTAAGAGACTAAGTTGATTATAAAAGGTCATCATTTTTTTTGTGATCTTCAGATTGGGAGGAGTGTTTAAAAAGACTGGTTTAAACATGTGTTCAAATGATGAACAAAAATATACTAATCCATTGGATATAAGTAAAGTTCTGATCAAAGAAACGTTCTGTTTGAAGACGAGTACATTATTCCAAGAAATTATAGGTGCTTTTTTAATGACACTAGCCAAAAATAAAAGCTTGCTTGTCATTTTTGTTACTGAAATTGTTCATTGGTGGGATCTATAAAGGTTGAACATAATTTTCATTCTTATTGCTTTGTGATGGATCGCCGTAATTTAGTTGGAAATGTCTAAAAAGAAGAACAGCTTCCACCGGATGTTTACGGTTGCCAGGGATCTGGGAAGCTGGGGAAGTTTACGAGAACAGATAGATTTTCTCGGCTGACGCAGCAAAAAACGTTTTCAGTTTCAGTATGTCTAAGGAATCGATTGATGATGATAAATTTAGTGTACTTTTGAGTGCAATCAATCAGGTAATTAGATTAATCGGTTATGCGATTTCGTCTATTTTAGGATGCGATTAATTTGATATCGTTACGTAATCTGTTTTCGTTATTATGTAGATTTCGTCGCCATTTTTTATCGCCAACACTTTCGGTTCGTTTCGTTAGCCATCGTATTAATAACAAACAGTGGTATCTGGGGGAGAGGTGCAAAAGTTGTTGTGCATTAAGAGTAAATACTACCGCAAGCAATTATAATTTTAATTCAGATACTAAGGGAGCTAAATTATGTGTAAAAAACCCAGAAAATGTTCATTTGTGCTAAAAAGCATTACTGACTCAAATATATATTTTTTATGTCTACATAATTCAGGAGATTATTGTCAACATGACTAATTTAAAACTAAGACAAAATCGTGTGTGACCAGGCAATAATTTGATGATTTCAATTTTGATTCACTGCGCATATGGGTTCCTTTAGATTTCAGGGGAGCATGGGCATAGCTCAGCAGTCGGTTTGATAGATCGATGGATCGATCCTCCTCAGTGGACCCATTGGATTATTTGCAATTCCAACCAGTGATCCACAACTGGTCCATCAAAGGCTGCGGTGTGTGCTATCCTATCTGTGGGAAAGTACACATAAAAGATCCACTGCTGTTATTCAAAAAAGGGTAGCTTATGTGGCAACAGGTTTCCTCTAACCAAGTGTTGATATAACTGTGCATTTGACATCCAATAACCGCTTATTAACAATCAATGTGTTCTAGTGGTGTCGTTAAATAAACAAACTTTTAAATTAAATGCCATGTAAATGAAATTAATGGATGATATGCAGTCACAGCGATTCAGAAAACTGACACCTGCTGATGTCTGTAATAGTGATAGTAAGCAAATTATAATAATATAAAGGCTCTTTTAAACCTCAGTAAACGGAGCATCCCTCTAAATCAAACATTTTACATAGTCCCAAGGGTGATACTGCACATATCAATAACAAAATTTACAATTTTATAATACCGGTATTTGTTTTAAAAAATTGTCACATACTTTTTGCTTATCACATATTTCCGCAATACAATGTAGATCCAGTGAAATTGAGTTTAACTAATGTACTGAAATGTAATTTTTCTAAATTATATTTCAATATTATTTGTTTCCAGGAGACAAACCACTATGATAGAAAGTTAAGAATACTTTACAGCTTCAAAGGATTCTTTGATGCTCGTCAGGTGAGCGTTTGACTCTTTGATTGATCATTAATTATTCTTGTAAACTGAAGTGGAGATTTTTTAATTCACGATTCTCTGTAGTGTAGTGGTCAGACTCAAGACTATAGGTACTGAATCCGAATCCTGCTCGAGGCATGGCATTTTTAATCGCAGTACTGGCTCCAACCCTAGTGAATCCTCCATGAGGCCCAGCCAGGGTCCCACTACTGGTTAACGAAGGCTGTGGTATGTACTGTCCTGTCTGGGGGAGAGAGTATATAGAAGATCACTTGCTGTTTAGTAATAAGCAGTGGGTTTCCTCTCTCATACAAACGCTTACATCTGTCCTGCGCAGGCAGTCAAGGCAGCTGGACAGATAGATATGCTGAACCTCAATTGGATATAAGCACATAACTAACGTTTACAATTTTACTCTACCTCCTCATCATCTCACTAATGAACATGCCAAAATGTTTGACAATGTATCTGTGTTGTCATAATAGGAAACATTTTTAAAATAGGTGGCACCAATAATCAAACATGATAATTAATAGTCTAGTCTAGATAAACCAAACCACAGATTGCAATTCTCTGAGACAAGCTGGTTTAGGAAGTCAATACTGTGTTAGGAATAAACAATAATTATTTATTAGCATGATTATTTGTTCAAACTTCTGACAGAGTGTTGTGTTCCGGGTTCTAGCTATATGAGGGCGGTGTTGGTCATTTATATACAATACAATAAGCTTTATTTCCGTGTTTACATATGTTTTGTATAATTATAATAATATATGTATATAAACACGGTCTGGTCACCCAGCTGTATTAGGACTACTGCTTATTGTCGATATGATTGTCTTGTTCTGTGTGTCTGCTGATGCTTATCTGATGACGGTGGAAGTTCTGTTAGGGGGAATGTCCGACTAACTCTCCATTCCTGAAAAATAATGGAGGCGAGGCCCGCCTCCATTATTTTTCAGGAATGGAGGGTTACGAGGATATTCTCCAACTTAAAATACACCAATATAGATAGTATTTTTCAGTAATTTAATACTTTAGAACAGTATTCCTCTATGTTAACACTTCAAAATATATAGACTAGGTATAATCTTATTGCATAATTTTAAATGAATATTTGTCGCACTCCACAGTAACCTCATCGCAATGTATTTCCTATGCATGAGTGAGCACATAACAAGCGCATGTACATGTATAATTTAAGCTATCGCTCCATTACTTAAAAATAATACAGAGCTGAGACAATAGCGTGACGTCACAAGTGTATTTTAATAATACTGACGTCATCAACACTTTCAACCGTGGTTGCTTG
>JAUTCZ010055140.1:0-10484 GCA_032273805.1 Melanodrymia brightae | reverse complement strand
GATAGATAGATAGATAGATAGATAGATAGATAGATAGATAGATAGATAGATAGATAGATAGATAGATAGATAGATAGGTAGATAGACTTTTGTGAAATCATTTGACAAATATTATGTAGACTACTTACAAGTCATTATTTATTTTCCAGATTGGTGAACGATATCACTTTGCTGTTTTCCATACAGAGAGACTTCTTTGCCGTTCAAATTTCTTTTTAGAAATTACAAACGTTGACTTTATTCTAGATAGTAATGAGTTACCTCCCACTGACTACAAAGTGACAATACAAGAAAATTTCCATGTTAATGGAATCTTAGATACTATCATTTTATCAGATGCATTTGCAAGTGGGCCACCATTCAAAATTAGGATAATTCAAGGTAATGCATATAATACGTAAGAGTATACATGTACACATTAAAGCTAACTAGTAGGCTAGCATAAATAAAGAATAGTTTTAAAAAACTGCCTGTACACATGGCTGTGAGGTTATTTTAAAATATATTATCATTAATGAACTATGGTTAATTAAATGTATGCATTTACAATTTTATTTCGCCATCATGAGTATGAATCAAGTGTTCATCATTCACCAGTGTTGATGATTTACCGTTATCTTGAACATGTTGAGTTTGTCCCTTGAACTTCGAGATAACAATCTTGAACTGTAATATAAAAACTGGTTGTTTTTTATTCCACTAAGTGAAACTGGTAGAATAGGAAAGAACACATATAATCGGCAAATGAAATATACCAATTACAAATGTGGTGTACATATGTTTGTGTGATTTCAGGCAATGAAGCACGTCACTTCACAGTGAAGGCAGACACCACAGCAAATCAGAATGCTTCAGTTGCACCAGCTGCAACAACTCTGGTTTACACAACGATTAATAGTGTGTCCTTCGTTGGTAATAACTTAGTTTGGTCATGGTTTCAATCCTTTCAACTATTCAAGTTCTCCTAAATACAAAGCAATGCTCTTACAGTTGCAATATTAAACACCATTTACTTGTAATCTAAACAACAACATATTTACATGGCCAAATGCGTATCCCTGTGCAAGGCAGAGTCGAAGGAGCATTACAACAGTAGAGATGGCATGAACTCATGAATCACTGCCAAAGCAATGATAATACCAGGTGTTCATGAAAAGTGGACATATCCTGATCCACCGCGGGCACCCAACATATGCACAGCTAAACATAAAAAAATTGTGTTTATGTATTGTATCTACTGTAATCATGAGTTATTGTCATACAAAATCCCACTTCTGCCACCAAATGTTTGATCACATGTAATTACAACTATTTTTTTACTGTTTTGGAAACTATCTTTTAACAGAACTATGAACTCTCAATAGAAACCCAAATGATATCAAACTCAGTACACTATCATGTTACCATAATTAGAGGTATAGTTGTTCACATGAATAATACATACAAATTCCCATTTTTATCTCGTCTTTGTCAAATTTCTTACCTTGAACTTTAATAACATTTAGTGACTTAATTACACGTAGAATGTTCGACTCCTTCATCCATATCGCCTGATGGAAATGATGCAACAGTAGAGGAATTCACAATATCAACATCAGGTGCCCTGTTCACATTGCAATCATCGGTTGACTTCGAAGTGGCAGACCAGTATGGCATAGCTTTAGAGGTTGTTGATCATACGAAGACTCCAGAAAGAACAGGCACAATCGGCATTAGGGTAAATACAGATCACAATAACTAATGTTTAGTTATGCATACACATTTTGCTGTTTTCAAAAGATGCCTAAGTAGCAAGTAAGAAGAAAAAATCATATATATATATATATATATATATATATATATATATAGTGTTTCTGTGAAATTGAGATACACACAAATTTACAAGTTGCACATTGCTGAGGACTATTCTATTCTTGTGACAAATGCTTTTAGCTGGACTGCTTTGCCATATAGATATTGCACATCTTCTATTACTCAAATGAGAGTCAATCATACTATACAAGACCTAATTAAATGGATGCTTGTATATCCATAGGATCATAATTATACAGTATAATGAAAACAGTTATTACTTAAATAACAATGTCCTGTGCATAGACATGATAAACTAATCAAAAATACCATAGTCAAGCAAGAAGTTCATAGAAGGCAAGTATCATGGTTATGAAAGAACATTAACAAAGCTTTGTTGAAACTTGTTTTTAAACTCATGGAAAGATCAAACCTTGGCCATGGTTATAATTTTTAAGTTACTGGCCAACATATTATTCATCGTATGAGGGGAAACATCAAACACATATTTGTTATCAAAGTCAAATATCACTACACAAACTATTATTTAAATACAAGTTATTAGCATGCACTTTGTCATTAAGGAATCTAAAACGTATCAGTCACGTGTATTATATTGTGATATTTCAGGTTAAAATCGAAGATATTAATGACAACTGCCCAGAGCTAATACAAAGTGTTTTCAATATCTGGGCCAACCCTGCTCTTCAAACGGATCCAATTGTGAAACTGAATGCATCTGATATCGACAGTGGAAATAACTCTCTATTGTACTACAATATATCTGAAATTGTAGCCACGTGAGTGTCTGTCATCTGCTATGTAAAATATAAAGCATATTAATTAAATCTTGTTTTCTTAATTAAAATCTATTTAACAAATCACGAATCGCTGCCTAAGCAGTGATGATACCCGCCATATTGTTATTCCACGTAAAACAAATCATAGTAGTGTATTGCATCAGACATCAGCTGTTTCAATGATGCATACTATTATGAAATAGCTTCGGCATTTAAGTACAAAAATATAGTATGGTCTATTCTTGCATAATTATTTACCTGGCAACTAAGCATTGGGGCTTTGTGTTTGTTCTTTGTATGTGTAGAGTTGTTTGATGTTGTATGTTATTATTTATTCACAGGCCGCCAATAGAGTACAATGCATCTGAAGACTTGCACAGGTCAGTGTACGTGAAGAACACGAGCCTGGAACTTACTGTCTTTGTCGTTGACAGTGGAGACCCAGTGCGAGGCGCGACTGCAGTTGTTACCATGATCGTGGACAATTCTTGTCTCGTTGATGTCGAATATGGCAAGATACCAATTGAATTTAGCATTGACAAGGAGCGTGGCCTACTCAACTTTGTGGTACCTGGTTATCGCTACTATGATTTCCGTGAGTATTTTCTAATCAGATAATTATTTGCATTTTTACACAAGAAAGCATATAAAAAAATTATATGCTATAGCACAAATATACATGTCACAGATAAACCAACCTACAATTGACTAGTCTTAAATATTACATGGGAGCTGGGCATAGATCAACGCAATAGTATCTGCCTGAGGTTCGAAAGGCCGACGGATCAATCCTCTTCAGTGGACCAATTGGGTTATTTTCCATTCCAACCAGTTATCCAAGACTGGTCTATCAAATGTCATGGTGTATGCTATCATGTCTGTGGAAAATTGCACATAAAAGATCCCTTGCTTTATATTAGCAGAAAAGAAAGCACAATCCTTGTTTATCTAAATAATTGGATTCATTTATTATATGGGTCCAAACGTCAACATGTTTGAAACATGATAATAGTTTCGTCATTTAAATAACAATGTTTTAATGGTTTTAATGGTGAGATTATCTAATAATTTGACTACATGAGTGAAACTACATTAATATTAACATCTAACTATAAAAATAATTAAATGTTTTTAAAACAATACATAAAATAAATGTTTCAAGTTCAGAACAATTATCATTTTGATATTTTAAAACTGGACAATTATATGAGCCTTTAAATAATGAAAATGGCATTAACATTTCTTTCAGCTTGCCTACGTACTGCTGGCATTGAGAAAGCATTCATCATGGATAACCGGATAACAGCCTCTTCTGCCAACGCTAAAAGTGGTCCTGAACGAGCAAGACTGAATATGGTCACCCTACCAGGTTACCAAGTTTGTCTAAATCTTATATTTAATACATACTGATCCAGTGGTTGGGGTAAGACTAGGCTAGATGATATCATTTCTTTAATAGAAAATGTGTAGTGTGCTCTTATGGTTAATATAGAGTTGTGTTCTGTCCCTTTATTTACACTGCTCTTGGCCTTGCATATCAAAAATTATGTTTTTTTTTCAAACTTTGATATGAAAGCAGGCTTTTGGCAATTTAGATAATTTCAATACATTATACTATTTCCTTTCTTGCTACTGTGTTTATTATGAAATATATATATTTTCTAGATTATACACTTGTAAAAACATAGAGTTATTCTTTATTAGTTTAATCTTTTTTTAGATGAACTTGATGGTCTGACGGGTGGATGGGTTGCAGAAGTGGATGATGCAAACCAATGGATACAAGTAGACATGAATGAGACTTATGTTTACAATATTATACAGCTTCAGGGCAGGGATGATGAAGTTAATTATGTGACCAGTTTTTCTGTGTTGGTCAGCGATGATGGAATTACTTTTAATAAGTACACCAATCAATCTGGCTCTGATGTAAGCTAACATTTGCTGAGCAACTTGAATAGTAATACTGTTCATTTATGCCTAGATATTTATAGAGATAATATACTCCACCATTTTTATATATACGTTATTGGATATGTCACTGGTTTTATCATTTTGGCTTGATGGTACAACACATCAGTAACTAACATGTCTGATCTAGTGTGATCATATTACCGGTAATGTGTTTTCAGAGTGATTAAATTGATGTATTTAACAGCTATGGGTGTGTATAAAACAACTGTAGCTTTTGCATTTCAATTATTCATTGTAAAAACTAAAACATTAAAAGGTGATGGTCATAAATGCAAAAATGGCATCTCTTGCCAAAATGTTTGACTAATTTTAGTGTTGGAATAAATAATGTGTGCCTTAAGCTACAAGCACACATTATATTACACTAAAATAATGTCAGATAGTAGTACAAAATACGGGACATCCGTTTTCCATCTAGTTGACGGACAATGTGTGATGTCACCATTCTAATAGGAACACATTTTCATATTGAGACTAACCATTACTTGTTTTATTGATTTATTTTTAACCGTTTTTGGGAAAACGTGGTTCTTATACATGTAATTTTGAAATTGTGGTGTGGTTCTTTTTCAATATAACTATAATTATGAAATTTATATTTATATTTTATCAAACAATTTTGAGTTATTAATCGCAAACAAAATATGTTAATGATAAAATAGTATGATAAAATAGTATTCAGGTTGGTTTATCTGTGAACTATGACCATCCCTCTTTAACACAAGGTTTTAACATCTGCATTATGAATAGATTATAACTGTATCAGTGTACATTTACAATATAACTCTCTTTTTCATATTAAGGTTTTTGATGGAGCATTTGATCAAAATACGTCTGTAGATATAAAACTAGAGCCACCAGCTAGAGGACAGTATATCCGAATCAACCCACAGACATGGTTTGGTCGTGTTAGTTTGAGATTTGAACTGAAAGGATGCACAGAAAGGGAGGAACTGTTTTGTAAGTTTACATTCGCGTGTATATTTTATAAATGTGAATCTTACAAGTTACACTATTTGAATAAATAAAACAAAATATTCAGACCTTCACATATTTATATTATTATTATCATCATCACTTTTTGCACTATGTAAGGTACATTACTTTAAGTCCGTTCAAAATCGGTGTACATGCTATTTTTGTCACAGTTATTACGAGACATGGTCACTGTTGATTCCTATTTAACCCTTTTTACACGGTATTGCTCATACCTGGCAGAACATGAAATGAACAAGAATGTAATTGACAACGATTGTTTTAGATTAATTTCATTCATTTGAGTAATATAATTATTTCATTAATCTAAATCCTGCAGGTACATTTACTCTTTAATTTTTGTATCTGTGTGTTGTTGCTTTCTAGCTAGTTTTAATGTTCAATCAATGTGGAATGCTCATGAACCAAAGTTTCTGACTATTGCTTGTTATTATTTATAAATTTTCATTATACTTCAGCCCCTCCACGATGATGAGCATTAAGTAACAAATTGGAATTATAAAGAAACGTTATCGTTATAACTGAAATAGTTACTTCAAACATGATCTCAGTGATACGTATATCTATTGTTTCCAATTAGACCAGACCTCGTGTGAACGGTGTCTGACTACATGGTACTGTCCGGGGGATGGAACGATGCTCCCGTGTGGTCGTTGTGATCCTCCAATGAGTAACTCTACATGTGGTAGATCACAAACAGAACACAGCTTTGGACTGGCTTCCCAGTGTACCACCTGTCCGCTTGGCTGGGTAAGATTACCGTCATTTGATGTCCTTGCACCATGTGACCAGTTTTGTCTGTCCAGTGACATTATACTTGTTACTTGCCTTGAGGTCATAATATTAAAGTAATTAGGAAAAGCACCAGTGCTTATAAACATTGGGAATCATATGCATATATTACTTGCCTATCAGAGAGATGCATCAATGACGATAATTAATTTCTACAATGTTTAGGTGTTGGTATCCACATCTTTAGTCCATAGGGAAAACAAATGTGTGTTTCAGGGCGATTGTGTTCCTATTGTAGTCTTGTATATATATGCGCTTTATTTCCAGTAGCAATGTTCATGCTTTGTATTATGCTTTTTATTGATATTTATAAAATAATTACCGATACTTCTTTTTAATTAGATATGCAAGGATGGATATGCAACACCTTGTCCTGATTATCACTATGCCCTCTGCAATGATACGCTTTGCCCTGACACATGTACGAAATGTGAGATTGGATATGCCTGTAGGGGAGGCCAGAAATACTATTGTGGCATTGGTACCTTTTCAGATGGAAATACAGGTATGCAACATTGTTTTTATTTCCTTTCAGCTTAAAGGGGGATAGTCATATTTGACATAGGCTGATTTCGCTAGTTTTACATTCTTTGTGGAAGAACAATTCTAATATGTAAAATTTATACAAAAAAGTTATACAAAAAACAACAATCCACCAAGATTAAAAAGTCATATGCGAGACCTAAGATTTCATTAAAATTAGTCTAGCAATAAATCAGTCGAAAACTCTACACATAAATTCACGCTACACGTACAACATGGTAGACAACAAAGTTGGAGGAAAACGATTAAAAAATAATGTGTTTATCAGTAGAATTCCAAGAATGATCAGGAGTACATGCCATCTCGACGTGGTCAGAATGTCCCGTCGACTCTGCCTTGTGTACACATTTGGCAATGTCAATGGTCTATCATTTAGATTAGTTAGAAACTAATTGTTTCAAAAGCATTTATTTAACACCTTACAATGTGTAAAAATAAAATATCTAATAGCAATTGTATGCATGTGTGGAGATGCCGATAGATGCATTCAGAATTACTTTTCTGGGAGAGATATTTCCCATCAACCCTAAATATGTTCAATAATCAGTAATGTTAAATAATCAGTATTGTTTTATAGAATTCTGTGAAATGTGTTCTCCTGGGACATACCAAGAGAATTCTGGGCAAGATTCGTGTGCACCATGTCCTAGTGGAACTCGCAGCACGACGAAGAAGGACAGATGTGAAGCCTGCAATTACCAGTCGTGGTCTAAGGGAGATGGCACGGGGTGTGTGTCCTGCCAGTCTACTGCTGAATGTCCTTGCATTGGCTCAAACACGCTCTGTTTTAAGGGAGTCCAGTGTCGCAATATTCAAAACACTGATCAAACTCACACATACATGTGTGATTCCTGTCCTCCAGGCTATGATGGTGATGGAGTTGCATGTACAGACATAGACGAGGTGGGTATAATACAGTTTTGATCTGTTTTATGCTTTTTATTGCTTCGATGAAGACTGGACAAACAATATTGCTGTGCTTACGGTGGGTGTCACTATTGTGACAGGATGCGCTCAACTTTCGCAATCACCAGCCTTGCATTCAATAGCGCGAGCGCTCTGGAACTATGTGACTGGTACCGATCGTGTGCTATCACATAACATTCATTGAATGTACATGTAGATGCAAAAGTCGGTGTCAAAACGTTTTGTCTCAATTGCAGAATGCCCGCGCTATTGAACGCAAGGCAGGCATCATCACTGTTTTTGCTGTGATTCGTGAATGCTTGCCATCTCGACTTTGTCGGAATTTCCTTCTACTCTGCTTTGTTCAATGTTTTCTCATTTAGAGATAAAACGAACGATTTATGTTATCTTAGTTCAAATGCTAAAGTACATTTCAAGATGTGATTTCACAGTTGATCATATAATTATTATCTCTGGTTTGTTGTGGAAACTAAAATTAATAGACAGTAATAATTCTTCGTATTTTAAAAGTACTGTACAAAGTATACGTCGATTTTCAATTATAGATTATGCTACACTTAAAACAGTAAATGTTGAAACTCCATACCCCTACAGAAGCACATCTCCTGAATAATAATTAGGAACAAATTATTACTTTATGCTCATAATGTTAATTACTAAAGAAGAATGGTAATAAAGTTTATGTCCAAACAAATGAGAAAGCCGGTACAGATTGTTTAACGTTAAATCAGATTCTGTAAAATAAATTGTTCAAAAATGTATTGATCGTCCGCTTATATCTGCTCATTTTTACACAGTGTGTAGAACACGAACCTTGTTGGAACAGCTCTGCCTGCAAGAACACCTATCCTGGCTATCAATGTCGAAGGTGTCCAGAAGGTTACAAAGGGACCAATGAGGATGCACGTGCATGGAACGTCACGCGAAGGAATTTTAAAGACTGTAACAAGGCTCATGATGAGTTTCCATGGCAGCGCTGTGATGACATTGATGAATGTGCTACCAACAATGGCGGATGTGACCCCAATGCATTTTGTTATAACACAAATGTGTGTAATTGTTTAGCGATTTTCAATTTAATATAATAATTAGGTTACACAAAAGAAAATTTAATGTAGAACTTATTGTGAAATTTGACAGAAAAAAACATGCGATGCATCATTGTTGGATTGATCCATGATTCATTTATACATCAGTGTTTTGACTGATACAGCAATGTTTTAACTGATACATAAATGTTTGGACTGATATATCAATGTTTTGACTGATACATAGATGTTTTGATTGATAAATCAATGTTTTGACTGATACATAGATGTTTTGATTGATACACCAATATTTTGACTGATACATCAATGTTTTGACTGATACATCAATGTTGTTTTGACTGATACATCAATGTTGTTTTGACTGATACATCAATGTTTTGACTGATACTTCGATGTTTTTACTGATGCATCAGTATTTTGACTGCTTAATAACTGTTTTGATAGTGATTCACGAGAGTGGATGTCATAGCTGTGTTGAAGTCTTACCTATCTTGTGTACATTATAACGTGTCTGTATATATTAGACAGACGACATCAATAATATGTTCTTACGTTCATTTCAGGGAAGTTTTTCCTGTGGTACATGTAAACCTGGATATGTTGGTGACCCCAAGTATGGCTGTGAACTTGGTGATTTCTGCCAGTCGGGAGCGCACACATGTAATGAGAATGCCACATGTTTCTATGCTGGACCTGCAGATTATTTCTGTCTGGTAACTGCCCTTGCTTTTTCTTAATTACATAATTATGGTGTGTCCAATGCAATACCTTACTTTGACCTTTTTATGGGTTTTTTTTTTATCGTTTTGACAGTGAACAAACAGTTTGGCACAACTTATGACAGGTGTCACCAACTTTTAGTACAGTGGTCACTTTTATGTTCGGCAATGTCGATTAATGTCTATGGTACAGGCATTTGTGTCTAAGACAAGAGGAACTACATGTATTTTCCTTGATATATTTTATTTGTATAAATATAATTACATATTAAAACAAGATCTTGAGAATGTGTAATTTTAATATTTAAAGAAAGCGAATTTTAGCAAATTCAATTTTGGGCAATTCTTTCATATGAAAGAGTAATTTTGTTATAGTGCAACAATGGGTATGCAGGCAATGGGTTTACTTGCGGTGATGACCCGGATCTGGACGGATACCCATCTGAGGGAATATCGTGTGCAGGAGAAGAATTTGGAACGTGTGGCAAAGTTAGTTTGAATAAATACAGTTTCAGACAAGAAAGTATGGTGCGAAACAAGCATTTTACAATGTTTATGCAAATTATTACTGAAGAAAAGAAACACGTCTGTATTGCCATGATCACGTCAGATCACAAATAAATATGACATGTTAGCTGTATTGCTCACAGATTAGTTCAGATGTCATCTGGATTTCAAATAATGATATTGGCAGTTTAGTATTAATTAGATCGCTTGTGAGTCTGAACAGTTTATAAAGAACAGAAGGAAGACTAGACAAAAAAAAAGTATACTGAGAAAAACATGTTTGAAATGCTGAACATCCTAATCAACAAAGGGTTGGGTTGGGTAATTTTTGGTGTGCTTCCATCAGAAAACTGTTCAAGCACACCTGTCATGGGCACAACCTCTGA
>JAUTCZ010055129.1:0-10486 GCA_032273805.1 Melanodrymia brightae | reverse complement strand
ACAGGTTACCTGATGTATAGTTTCGGGTAACCTATAAACAGGTTACCCGAACGGGTCCTTATTCTCAGGCCTGAACTTCACAAGTCCCTGTGCAAAAATAAAAATTGTTTCTGGGCAGGTCAAATTATGCTTTCTGCATCCAAGCTGCTCTATTCTTCTTGTATTGATAGTGGACTCTTTTCAAATGAGTGAATAACAAAAATGGACGGATTACATTGTTCCAGGTTATACATAAATTTGTCTGTCGTGAATAAACGTGAGAATGAAATAAAGTCTGGTTGTTGAGGATGTATTAAATCTCATGTGTTGTGTGTCACCAATACACAGAGAATCTGCAGGACAACAGGATGTGAGGCAGGATGATACACATCTTGCAGAGAAACATTTTCACAGGAATGATAACAGGATACAGATGGAAACACTGTGGTATAGGTTGAACGAAAAATACTTGTATAGTTTATAAGACTATTTAACAAACAGATCTTTATGTATGGGTTTGAAGTGCTCCACTGGATCACAAAGAGAATCTATTGCGAGTATCTGATGGAGACTGGTGAAATTCCAGGTTTTTAGATTGCTGCAATTTTGCAACACTGCCCAAAATAAGTACGCATAATTTAAAACAATAAAACCAAATGTTTTTGGTTTTTATTTTGGTAATGGAATTGATCATTTATCACTGAATGTGAATTAATTTAATCTTAGACACAATCATTGTTTGTAGATAAAAATGTGTGGGTTAAATTTTTAAAAGATCTTTTATTAACAAAATATTTCTTGCATATGGTACTTGTCTTCGTGCATGAACAGATGTGCCCATATTAATGGGATCCAAAATCCTGAATTCCATCCTAAAAGCTATTTCTATATGAAATAAGCTTTTGGAGGTTTCAAACAAAGCAGTTGTATAGAAAGGGTTGGAATTTTACTCCAGATAAATGCTTGAGCGTTTGTTTTGTGCATCTAAACATTTCTTTGTGCATTAGAAAATGCAATTTATAAATGGAAGTCGGATACTCTTTTCTCGAAGCATAGCATTCTCATAACGACTTCATAAATGTATGTACAGCTGACTGACACATAATGAATTCACCGAAATTAATGATGCCCATCTGATAGTGTTTAAATAACTTAACCCTTGTGATGATCATGTAAAAAAAAACCTGCTGATATTTTGTAATTTATGCTTTGTATAGATATTTATTACAGTATATTTGATTGCTGATGAATCATATAATTTAATTACGATCGTGCTCAAATGTTTCAGTATATAACATATTCTTAACAATTTTTGCTGAAATGTAAAAAAATAACAATTTACAACATTAACACTTGTATTAGGTGGTCATCCGACAAATGGAGTCTTAACACATGTTGCTACTAGCAGGTTTGATGTATATTACATTTTTAAACAGAATTTGGCCACTGGCTTTGAACATTTGTCCGATGCGTTTAAAAATGTTAAATTTCAGACCAGATTTAACTAGTATATAGAAATGAAATTCACAGTATGACAAATCTACATATAAAAAAAAGGTTTGTACTGAATTTAAGCAATGTGTTGTCGGCTCTAATTATTAGTGATATTTATCAACATGCCACCATGTGAAGTGTTGATAAGACTTATGTGATTTTATTGAAGCATGTGATCCCATGTACATTTTGCTGTTTTACCTAGTGCTTGTTACAGAACAATAATTATATTGTATGTGGTGCTTCTATATACTGGACGCGCACGATCGAGATGTTACAAATTAATATGTAAAATGCATAAATGATTTTGTACAATGCATATAATATGCAATAATGTGTACAAAAAGCTAATAAAATACTGAAACTCATAACATTGATTTCATATTTGTTCTTGACCAGTGTCAAAATTTGCTTTATTTCTGCAATATTGCTCATCAATTTGTCCATATATTAACTTAGACTATTGGGCTATACTACCAGTTGGAATTTTGTGTAGTCATATTTATCAAGATTCATAATAGAAAATGAGATGTTTGTGCATTTCAACTTGTATAAATAGAAAAAAAAAGTCCGATGTTTCCACCAAAAACGATAACTGCTGATCTCGACATGTAATCGACAAGCAAACGAAAAGAAGTTTGAGCGGATGGGACGGCGTATTGATAAAAATATAGCTATTTTCAAGAGTCCAATATAAATCGTCCGATTGTTATTTCACTTACATGAAAATATCAAAGCCGAATCAACGGACATCTTTCACTGCTTATCCCAACTATGACATCGAGCATTGAATTTTGTCAGAGATTTAATTAAAATTAAAACGGATGGATACCCAAGCTTTCCCAACATACAAAGCTAGATTTCTTATATGGAGGTAAGAGTGATCTACTTTTGGTGTGCAACACACCACCTTCCTACATTTACAAAGTATGATGACTGTGTAATCCTGGTTGGAAACAATTGTTTTTATGGTAGCCCAGTGGGTTACTACACGTAAACATTCTGGTAGCCCAGCATCACATCCAGGTGGCCCCAAAGGTGAAACCTAGATGATCAAATATCCACACTTTTACAAAGTTAGTAAAAACACACAAGTGGCTGAAATAGTATAAGAAATACTTGTTATACAAAGCTTTATTGATAGATTTATTTCGTAGCCTAGTGGTACTACCTGCATGTCTTAAAGAAGTAGCCCAGGCCTTCCAGGCATAGGATTTGTTCAACCCGGAGTGTAATTGATACTCATGATTGATAAGACTCTTGGACAAGGCAAATCCTATATCCCTCTCCCCCACAGACTTTGTTGAAGCGAGATAACCGTATATCAATTAGGTCATGGATAAACACCTCACGGTGAGTGTATTATGTCAAATAATACGCCGGCCTTCGATAAAATAAGATGATCCAGTCAGAAGCCATCTCAGTCCCCACATGCATTTGATGCTTATATTGAATAGCAAGCACATTTCCTGTTTGAATCCGACTGATGTAGGTCGTTTGCTACATATTGTAGTTGATTAATAAATCAACATTGTATACATCTGTTCATTACGATATCAAGGGAAAAGAAATTTGCGATCACCATGTGAACCGTTTGATATGTATTCAGTACTTGGATAAAGGAACCAAATAAGTGATCTAAGACGAGTCTGTGGTCACACTTTGTAATTTATTCACATTTAGATTGATGACATTTTTCTTCAATTTGATTTTGCAATGAATATTCCAGTACGTATATTACCAGGCAACAGAAAATTCATATTATCCCGAAGTCTTGTGTCAGTTTAGTTCCAGGAAAATCATCAATTGGTGAAAAGTAGAAAATATGTCAGTTCAACGTACAGACACAATGACATGACATGACAGTCACATTATTAATTTGTTAAAAGTTGGGAGTTAATTATTGCATTTTGTCAAGATCCTTTAAAAAAACCCACTATAGAACAAAATGGAAAAAAAATTATGCAGCTAGATTTAAACATTAAAAAAAAAGTATTCAAAGAACTGAACCTGGCAAAGAAATCAATGTTTATATATTTTAATGTCTATACTGAAATTATTACACAAACACTTGTCAATGTGGCCAACTTAGAAAGTATGAAGATTCAAACCAATAAGAATGTGTCTTAACATAAAACAATATTCAAAGACAATGTTTTTCTTGCCATGTTTTAAAAACAAAGCATTATGTTAATGTGTACAAAAGTATGTGTATACTTGTTAACAAAGCATAAAGTTAACGAGTGTACAAAGGTTTGTGTATCCTTGTGATTTAGAGCATCGTCTTTTGTCTGGCGAGTTCAAAATACTCCACAAACTAAAAGATTTGCACCACTGGTCGCATTATTTTAACATTTGTTTCAAATAGAGTCACATGTATTATGACTATCTTCACAGTATACTGATTTTCTTCAGTTTTAAACCTGATTGAACCAAGAATGAGACGACCAAACATATTTTCAACAAATGTCAGGAAATTATTTCTTGGTAAATGTTTTGTGCACAAATTGTCCTTTAAACATCTTCATGATGCCTGTTGTTCGAGTTCACCAGCTGGCGTATCTGGTTCTTCGTCATTGTATATGTTCTCGGCCTAAGTAAGGAATAAAAGAAGAAGATATTTTTAATGGCAGCTTACTTTGTAAGGGGAAAAAATGTAATGATGTCCTTTGACAGAAGTGTTTGTATGAGAAAACCTGCTACTCCTATTTAATAAGCAGCAAGGGATCTTTTATATTTCACTTTCCCTGACAGGACTACATACCATGGCCTGTTATAACAGATGAACATTGGTTGGTGTAAGTGGTAGTACACCTACCTATTGAGCCACAATGGGGTTCGAACCCAGTACCTACCAGTCAAGCCTATTACGTTAACCTCTGCTCAATTGAAACCAGTAATAGACTATTATATAATTTAAGGACTAACTTATTTAGATTCAGAGATGGTAGTGCATGCAGCATATGCTTAATTCATTGCATGAGAATATGTACAACAGAATAGGTTTGAATACAATGTAACAAGTGTGAATCCTACATCCATACTCCCATATACAGTAAAAACATTACAACTGTTACATTACCTACTTTCTTAGTGTACACTTTTGACACTTCCATATAATACTTTTTTCCAGTGCTTAATATAATAAATAAAATAAAATAACTTGCCATTTGCCAAACTTGCATGATGTTGTCTTCAGAAACTGAACAGATTACCCAGGGTTCATTGGGATTCCAAGAAAAGTCAGATATTTTAGCTGTGTGACCACCATGA
This sequence comes from Melanodrymia brightae, assembly GCA_032273805.1. Taxonomy (NCBI): domain Eukaryota; kingdom Metazoa; phylum Mollusca; class Gastropoda; order Neomphalida; family Peltospiridae; genus Melanodrymia; species Melanodrymia brightae. Next base: position 5,740 of record JAUTCZ010055129.1, on the reverse strand, counting down.
ATAAACTGAAAGTAAAGCAAAAGTATGAAATATATCACTTGTCAAACTAAAATAATCCATTACATAATATATTCAAGATGTGAATGGATATTGACAAAAATAGAAAATTATACAAATTAAACATGCTGAGTAGAGGAAAATAAAATGGGGCCTACACATAAAAATGTCTTCTAATGAAGACATGTTGTACAGTTGGAATAGCACATTGGGGTCTAGTTTTGACATTTATTAAGTGTCATAATCATGTAGAATACCAGTTCCCATACCGTAGGAATACGATAAATAATTTTTTGGGGACTAAAATGTCTAAATAGTGGAGGATGGATAGGGGGAGAAGCCTGCACTTCCTACAACGCTACTTTCCACACAGTCTTACCAATAGTTCAGGAGGACCGTCCTCTGCATCTTCAGCCGACTGCTCTTCTCCAATTTTACTGCAATATAAACATATCAGATACAATGTGCATACTACTTTTTTTACTCTAAATAAACATGACAACATTTCAATATATTAGCTGTGAAATATCATTTGGTTTGGGTACAAAATGTTCAATGTTGTTTCTTCATATGTATTTTTAAGAATTACACTTTTTTTTATACCCCAGATCCAACCTGTATGAGAAGCAAACACATGATAGATTTCACAGGCTTAAACATTATAATGTTCGGGTCAACATTCAATGGCAATTGAATGATTTCTTTCCATTTTAAACATCATTAAATGTTTTATAACGAGAAAAAAAAAATGGATTTCATAAATGCCTGGTGTTACATAAAAAAACATTCTGACAAGAAGCTAAAGCCAGGTTGAAATTGGTCTTGGATTCAGCACCTTTCCCAATACAACACATTTTAACAGATCCACATGGATCCGGTTTAGACAGAATCCATTATAAATGTGTAAATTCTATTGCTGGCAAAATACTGTGTAAGATCACTTTGCATGAATACCTGAGATCCCATACATGAAGCCGTCTATCTGTGCCACTGGAAGCTAAGATTGTCTCATTGTGGGGAGACCACTGAACCTGCAACATAATGTAAAGATGGGTCATATAAAGCTAAGATAGTCTCATTGTGGGGAGAGCACTGAACCTGCAACATAATGTAAAGATGGGTCATATAAAGCTAAGATAGTCTCACTGTGGGGAGAGCACTGGACCTGCAACATAATGTAAAGATGGGTCATATAAAGCTAAGATAGTCTCATTGTGGGGAGACCACTGGACCTGCAACATAATGTAAAGATGGGTTATATAAAGCTAAGATAGTCTCATTGTGGGGAGACCACTGGACCTGCAACATAATGTAAAGATGGGTCATATCAACATACCGGTACTCCGTTTTCTGTTTATTATTTTATTCATTCTTGTCGGATCATAAAATTACAAAAATCACAGTGCATATTAATTGACAGTAAAATCTCAAATTTTAAGTATCACTTTTTAAGGTTAGAAAATCTATAAAAGTTAAGTTGGTTTGTTTAATGACACCTTTGAAGCACACTAGTTATAAATCATCAGCTATTGGACAAAGTTTGTTTAACAACATAACCATAACACATTGATTAATAATCAGTGGCTATTTGATGTCAAATACAGTTATATTGACACATGGGCTTTTAACAGCAAGGGATCTGTGATGCACACTCTCCAAAAGACAGATAGAACACAACACAGCCTTGGTGCAAGTCATAGCCAACTAGTTTCAATAAAAAATAACGCAACAGGTCCCCCGAGGATCGATCCTTCAACAGTACCCACCTCAGACAGGTGCTCTTGCACGGAGCTACGTCCTGCTCACCTATTCAATAGAGGTTAAGCTATTTTTCCATGTTGTTTGGTTAACTACACAAAATTTATATTCTAAAATCTTACCTGGAAAATTTCATCTTTGTGAGATTCAAATGAATGTAACTTCAGTTTTAAGTTCCGCAAATCCCATAGAGCAACGGTCTGTTGTAATTAAAATTAGGAAACAACTCTTTTAAATCTATTATATGTATCTTAAAAATTAAATATAACTACAACTACTCAAGAATGTATTTGATACATATTTAATCAAAATGAAGTCATTGAAATAGTGCACAAATTAAATAAGTATAGAATACCTATTTATTTAAATTATTTGATATTTTGCCATATATCTTGTTCACGACAATGATTCAAGAAAACTTCAAAAATATTTGCTCTTATTAGCAGTTTTATTTCTAGTGGAATACAAACAATTCTGTTGCATTATGTAAAATTACACATTATAAAAGATTGCAATACTACCCACATAAAATCTGAAACAAGATACCTTATCTGCTGAACCAGTGGCAAGAATGAATTCACTGTATGGGTTGAACGACAGACAGTTCACTTCTGCTGTGTGTGCATCTACTGTGTGGCTTGGTTTGTTTGAGTTATTTGATCGAGTGTCCCAGCTACAAGACACAAGTTATATACAAAATGCATAAAGGGTGAATGAATAAAGGCTATATTCTTCTGAAATTAAACTCATTTTAATGAAACCACTGCTTTAAGATAAACAATTTCGAGATTTTCAAAACAAAATGGCTGTTTCTGTTTAAATAAACAGCGTTATTGGATGTCAAATGCAGTTATATAGACACTTGATCAGAGGAAACCTGCTGCCACCACATAGGCTAGTCAAGAGATCTTTTATGTCCACTTTCTTACAGGATAGCACAAACCATGGTCTTTGATGTACTAGTCGGGGATTAATGGTTGGAACAGGAAATAACCCAACGGGTCCACTGAGGATCGATCTGTCAACATATTGAACCTCAGATAGACACTTGCGCTGAGCTAGGCCCCACTTCCTGAACAAATTTGAATATTAATGTCCAGATAAAGATAAAGCGGCATAATTATTAATAATCATAGGCTATTGGGTTTCAAGTGCATGGTAAACTTTCAGATTGACACACGGTTCAAACAGCAATCTTAAACGGGAAAAAATGAACATATCCTTTAAATAAAATAAATAGTTACATCATTAATTTTTGGTCGTCAGCCACTGATCCAAACAAACTCTCGTGAAGCAGGTGCCAAGCTACGTCCTGCAATGAGCCAGAGAACAATTACAATTTTCCTTTTCCTGTATTATAGTATTAAAAATTTACATCTTAATTTTGCAAAACCTAATTTTGGCAACATGGATCACAATACAAAGCTCGAATTTAACGTATTAACTTTGATATTATTGTCCTACAATACGATCGTTGAATTTAATGTAATTGGACAATTGCAAATATTGATGCTATATAAATATTATTGGCATGTATTATAATAATAAAGATATACATTTTAAATTTGCAAAATCTTGTTTTTGCAACATGGATCGCAATACAAAACTTGAATTTAAAGTATATAGTTTGATATTGTCTAACAATATAATCATTGAATTCAAAGTAATTAGCTTATTGGAAATATTGTTGGAATACAAATATTGTGGATGTAATATACGGTCATCCAATTGGTATTTAATAGCTCTTACCTCAACTACAGATGTGTGTCCATTAAAGATAGTGTGAGCATCTATAACACGATCCTTTGCAGTGGTGTTTACATCCCACAAACATATCGTCTGGAAAAATAAAGTTATCAGTGACAAAACATGTACTAGCAAAGCAAAACTGTATATGTACATACATCTCAGTGGGTGCACCGACACGTGAATGTGTTTATTTTGACTTCATAATAAACATAATTAATAAAAGCTATTAATCCATACAGAATGTATGCCACAATGAAAATGCATGTTTTATTACATAGATTTCGGATAAATTCCTCATCGCATAAAAGTAAACATAAATGTGATCAAGATGCAAACCTATTCTAAGGGTATATGCTTTAACAAACCACAAGTTCTATGCTGCCAGTGTCCATTGTGTTCGTGGGTGATAAAAATACTGTTTTACTCACGTGATCATCAGAAGCACTCAAGAGATGGCCGTGTAGGTTGGGGTTCCAAGACAAACCGTATCTGAAATCACAAACACTTACATATTTCAAATAATTGGCAATGTTTTTTTTTTCATTTTGAACATAGGGTACCTTTCTAAAAAAATTTTAATATAGATCTCTGCTATTAAACGAGACTGGGATGCAAAGTGTTGTTAACTCTTTACTCCATGCTGGAGTCATATTTTCAACAGTAAAGCCAGAATGAACATCCGCAATTTGTCACATACAGCAATTGTTCCCAATTTTTTAATGTCATCCTGCCCGATAGCTAATATTTTTATTAATAAATAGTATTGTCTTAAATATGGGCTAGTAAAATTTCAATAATGGCTAGTGAATACTATGGGCTAGTAACCTTATTTCAAAATTAATCTCGCCTGTTATCAGTAAAATGAACATGCATGAAAATGTAAATATATTACCCTTCCTTTTGATGTCCTTTTAATCTCAATTCTGGCGTGCATTCTCCTGCAGGATCTGGCAATACACAAAATACACAATCAACAAATTGCCCAAAAATAAGTTTACTATCTTATTTCAGATAAATAAAGTTACGGTCATTTGGAAAAAAAGAACTATGGCTCGTTTGAATAGATTTTTAAATGGTATAAATTGGACAGCTTGGACCACAACCTTTGGTCTCTGTCAGTGTAGATAAATACGAAAATTATAGACCACTGGCTGTCTAAATATATACGATACTTTTTGTATTTTTCGTTATTACAGACCAAAGAACAAGTCACAAAATACAAGAAAATGAATACTACTGTTGTTGTATGAGCAAGAGTGTTTATCAATTTCTACATTGCAACATTATAAATCATTCCGAGAAACATTCAAACATAAATTGTATATTTGTAAGATTCTTTTATTATATAATATATATTTTGAACATGGAGCAAACTGTACCACCTACAATGGAGTGGGATCCATGTACTATATGACATTGAATTACCTACCTGGCTTTGAGGGGTGTTTTGTGTAATCAAAGACCAGCACATCGCTGGTGGGAGTTTTCGTAGCTATAATACATGGGTTCTGAGGCATGTAGCGTGCTCGGTTCACCTCTCCCTCATGGTTTATCTTGATCTCAATTTCTATTTTTCCACTCACTGAACCAAAGCCACCAAATTCTGAAAATTTTAAATCAAAAGCTGGTGTAACCGTTTCATACATAAACAACTTCACATTATAGTAGTAATTTATATGTGTGTGCGTATGTGCGAATGTGTGTATGTATGTTATTTGTGCAACCATGTAAATAATTGTTTAACAAATTACCTCCTTTTTCACTATCGTAGTGTGAAGCATCGAATTGAGCGTTGTCGTTTGGCAACTGTACACTGGCTATCAGAAGGTGATTCTGCTCGTCTGACCTGCACACACAAAAAACCCAGTCAATGTCGTGTAGTTTCCGGGCTATGATTATGAAAGGAGCCAACATCTCCCCTACAACTACTCAAATTTCACAGACATAACCGTTCATTTAAAATCTGCATTACGTTACAATTCAAAAGTATATTACTTTAATTTTAGGCCAATCTGATTAAAATGAGAAAATAATGTTATCCATTAATATATTGCAAATATGTTCAATTTGTGGAAGCATGATATTGATCATTTTCCTTTTGCAATACATAGTTTGAAGTATATTCAGTTTAATCATGAAGTAGTGTTCACATTCTTACAACAGGCCTTGACGTAAGCAAAATTGATCGTAACCTATCGACCGGTTACGTTAAAATAGAAGACCGTAACCTATAGGT
>JAUTCZ010055118.1:0-10486 GCA_032273805.1 Melanodrymia brightae | reverse complement strand
TAGTGTTTTGTCTTAACTAACCAAAATGATGAAAAACAATCGTGACGGACGTGACCAATACCATGAAATGCCCCATATACAGCAGTATTAGAGGAAATTCCATAGAAAATATGTCCGTCTAGATGATAAGCTGTTCGTTGGTCTATGTGGTTGTAGACCTTGGAATCAACTAATACCTTGGATGAAAAAATCATTTCGAACCATTTTGAGCTTTTACAAGCATTTAGATCACCATAAACCAATAGGATATTATAGATATCGATGCTTTAACCAAAACAATGTAACAATATTTATATTTTATTCATTATAAAATGCTTTATTAGTCGACAATGTGTTAGAAATACTGAAACTCAGAAGAGTAACTTTAAAATAATTTGTTAGACAATAATACGTTCGTTTCATTATCTTACTACAGGTTTGTAAACATATGCTGCAAGATAAAAAGTATAAACGGACATTTATGCGTTATTAGGTTGCCTATATATATACTATTTTCGCCATATTTTATTTTTACAGAAACCTTATACATAATCATTATAACTTCCGATTAGTCCACAGACAGTCCAGTTGGACCGCGCCTGTCCAGCTACGTGAACAATAAAACAGACTATAATAGTTTGTCCGGTGGTGGTGGTGCTAGTAGTAGTAGTAATAATTATTAGTATTAATAGTAGAGGTGGTGGTGGTGGTAGTAATAGTAGTAGTATTAGTAGTGGTAGTGGTAGCAGTAGTAGTGGTAGCAGCAGTAGTAGTGGTAGTAGTAGTAGTAACATTATTAATAATAGTGGTGGTGGTGATAGTAGAAGTAGTAGTAGTAGTGGTGGTAGTAGTAGTAGTAGTAGTATAGTAGTAGTCGTAGTAGTAGTTGTGGTGGTAGTAGTAGTAGTAGTAGTACATGTATAGTAGTAGTAGTAGTTGTAGTAGTGGTAGTGGTAGTAGTAGTAGTAGTAATAATAATAATAGTAGTAGTAGTAGTAGTAGTAGTAGTAGTAATATTATTATTAATAATAGTAGTGGTGGTTTTGGTAGTAGTAGTAGTAGTATGTAGATGTATAATGGTTAAAGTATTACTTGGTAGTAGTAATGTAGTGGTAGTGACAGTGGTAGCAGCAGTAGTAAAATACAGTACAAGTAGTACAGGTATAGTAATAGTAGTAGCAGCAATAGTAATGTACACCTTATATACTTCCGTTGTCAATTTATTGTCTCAATTCGTCGTTATATTTTAATCAGTCTAAAATCATTCTCCTTTATAAAATAGATGAAATAATTATAATAAATAAAACATGACGTACCTTGACCCATTTTGTACGAGTATCACAGAGTTCCACAGAATAAAATCCACACCAGTCCGGTTTGAGATGGCCTACGGAATAAAAAGAAAGCCGTGTATGTATTACTAAGACGTAAATTCACAGCTCTGGACGTGTTGTATTATGCCTGAACAGAGAGATATACTGCGGTATGTAACCAGTAAATAAACACATTACCACAATCCCAATCGGGTTCAGCCACTGTGACCAAACAGGTAAGACTCTGATTTCACGTGACGAGTTTTGTAATTATCCCCCATGGAAGGCTTGAGTGCACGGCTGACTGATTTAAACGGTCTCTGGATGAAGTCATAAATTTATGCAGGAACGGCGGAATTAAACAGCAGCTACGTCAACGCTATGTAAAGTTTCAACACGCAATGTTCGTGAGATGGTCATAGCAAAAATACCAATATGTTGCAGCCCCGTACTTTAATAGGAGAACGGGATTCGGGGCTGGGGAGTGGGTGTGTGATTGGTCCGAACCACCCGTGGGAAAATAGATTTGAAGAACGGACTCTATAGATAGAAGGCGTGCGAAGTTTTTGTTTTCTTCCTAAAATAAGTTTTGTTTTGTTTATTTGGGTGCAACGTCATCACACCAATGGCAACATATCGTATTTCAACATAGATCCCCAAAAATAAATCGTAATAGAGAATCAGAACATTTTCTTTCATTTTATCATTAATTTTGTTCTCATTTTTCAGTATGTTGAAGTGATCAATGTCATATGATGCCATATCGAAGACGTGCTACGAATCATAATGCACTTCAGCGAAAACGAAATTTTATACAATCGAGAAGAAAATTTGAATTTGTAATTTGTGGTACGATAGTCACACCCCATGGAGCTAGGTTGTGGATGGACGTCCAACAAAACAGAACTTTATTTACACTCAGGCCGTTCCACAACGGAATAAGAACTACCTAACGAACTAACCACCCAAGTTTAGGCAAAAGGTCTACTCCACACAACTAAAACATGTTTTACAGTGCAATATTAGTAGATAAGGGGGGAAATATAGTCAAAAGGATCCTCAAAGTACAAATTAGAACCCCTTAGGATTCGATAGGTTCACATTAGACCCCACGCCTCTTCTCCAATGTACACCATGCTACGCCTATGCACCCCACCCCAACACTGCCCAAAATGCCAAACAACAAAAGTAACTAATGAATGAATGAATTAATTGTGATTCATGGTTATTTCAATATAGTCTATAATTATTATATCACATCCAAGCTTACGTGGGATTAAAAATGAAACGATAATAACTTGGCTATTATGACAAGAAGAGTGCAAACCGGCGACCCGTAGAGACGATACCAAGATTCCAGCTGATATTTTTATTCTCCTGAATGGGACCACAAATTCCTTTCATCCCGATAACGCATAAGAGGCGAACAACTGACATAATTGCGACTGCAGTCGGGCATGTGTGAAATTATCTTTACGAATGAAAAGCGTACACAAAACGCAAAAATCAACAGTGGTTTTCACACGCAATAAAATTTAATATAGTATACACCCGTCCATGTAAAGCATACTTCAGATTTTTCTACCTCAATAATAGCATATCTACACATAAAGAGTGTGTACAATCACATACTTAAAGACGACGATTTATGCAAATTGTGGTGTTGAACCATGCTAAATCACCGATTCAAGTACACGGAAAAACAACGATTTTACCCAGTTTGGTGTTCATGGTGAGATGGCCAAATGCGTATCTCTGCACTAGACAGAGTCGAATGGATATTGAATAATTAGTTCAGAGAGACAACGATTTAGGAAATTGTGGTGCTATGCCAAATATATACGGCAAAACAAGGATTTAGTCCACAGTTAGGCCATGAAAAATCGCATACGTAGCAAAACAACGATTTAGTCCACAGTTAAGCCATGAAAACTCGCATACGTAGCAAAACAACCATTTAGTCCACAGTTAGGCCATGAAAACTCGCATACGTAGCAAAGCAATGATTTAACCAACTGTGATATTGAGACATCTAAAATTACAGACAAAAAAAAAGACACTAGCATCCACCAAATGTTCAATCTTCTCTATCTTTGTACATGACATGTAACCAAATGACCACATGGCACTATAGATTCTCCCTATCTCGTGGGTTACAAAGTAACATGCTGTGGTAACGACTTGCAGCGCACGACCGACAAATATGACATAATTATTCGTCATAAGAAGAAAAGTTGGGATGTAGATTTTACTGTGATGTCCTCATCAACATATTACGTTTCTATGACAATAAAATCTATTGTTCTCAAAGGATCACAAGTTGCGACAGATTTTTACTATGATGTCCTCAGGCACTTGTTCGTTTCTATGGCAATAAAAAAAATCTATTGTTCTCAAGGGAACATAAATTGCCATGCACATAGCTTTTTTTCTGCATGATGTCATCATCCATTTGTTATGTCTCTATATGGCAATAAAAACTTATTCGCTTTTGTTCCAAGCGATATCAGGTGCATGCTCACGTGCAGACACAGGTCAGTTCTGGACTTGGCATGGCCTGTCTCTTGCCCGCCAGACATCTGATTGTTTTGACATATGTCGGACTATGCACTGTGATCGATTCATTGGTGTCGCTGATTTGTCACCATTTAAATAGTTATGATCCCACGCATACTGGCGCAGTTATATACAGCTCTGTTATATTTACATATGTGTTGTCCTCTTTCTAGACAAACTGGTTCACTGACATGGTATTTAGACACCTCTCAACTTAAAATAATTTAAGACGTGCATCAAGTTGGCAGTAATATTGCATAGCCTACCAGTTCGTGTCATATTGCATATGGTACAGTTTTCAACACGTCATGTTCGTTTAATAAGTGATAAAAGTTTGTTTAATGACACCACTGGAACACGATTATTAATCAGCGGTCAAAAACGCACGGTTATATTGACACTTGTTCATAGAGGAAACCCGCTGCCCATTTTCAAATAGCAATGGATATATTATGTGCACTTTCCTACAGACAGGATAACACACACCATGGCCTTTGATGGACCAGTCATGGATCACTGGTTGGAACGGGAAATAACCCAACGGGGCTACTGAGGAGGATCGATCCATCGACCTCTTTTAATAAGTGAATGCTGAAAAACAGCTCTAAAGTTTTATAGTGTCTACAAAGGTGCTATTTTAGGAATGTGCAGAGTATTCGTATACATTGTTTAAAGCTATGGTCACATTTCTGTGATGTTTGCATAGTTGGAAATGTGTCTGCATCTGCAGAGCTAAGTAGTGTTTTACATAATGTTACGTACAGATTAAACCTATACATGTATACATAATAATACGAGTACATTGCCTGCATAATAATGACGTTGAGTCAAGTACATGTTTAGATGGGACAAGACAATGAGGTTTAGGTGGGACACAGTCTCACAGTCAGTGATGTTTTGGTAGAGCAAAATCAGTAATGTTTTCATTATACACGATACAATTTTAATCATCGTTAATAGATACACGCTAAAATAACTCTAAAATGCATTAATATAACAGTTCACCGTTTAAACAGTCAATAAATACTTGTCGCAGACGTTTTAACATTTGAGCAATTAAACTAAGTATAATAAATTTATAATAATTTGATACTACTTTGTCTATGTAGGCGCACTGGAAAGAGAAATACCTGTGTTAAGATCCAAATGTAGTTATGCCATCAAATCTGCGCATGTTCTAGAACTTCTCACACACTCACACACAATACACACAGAGCGTCTAGCTGTCTGGAAACAAGACTTGACCAGACCAGAAGGATTGACTAATAATTACTGTAATGGTTGAGCAGACACTGGAGATGGCATTTGCCTGGCGACAGAATCTGTATATTCGTAACACGCACTCAATCGACTGTTTTCTCTTGTGTATTTGTGTGGACGAAATGAAGGGGAATGGTCTGAGAGGTGCGTATCGGGTACCTCTGTGTGTGATCTACCTATTGTTGGCCAACCGCACGCTGATTTCTGTATGAGAGGAATGCGGAAAAACATCTCCCGGCGAACATTTCCCTTTTGTTTTGATGATCACAACACCGCCATTGTTTCACGTCTCCGAGGCCGTCTCCAATTTGGAGGACAAAGGTTACAGACACCGATGTTGAAAGAAACAATTCTATTTCCGTAAACATCTTTTTGTGGTTGTTTTCAAATTGAAATAAATCTCACGTCAATGCAGACTCATTACAAAAGATAAAGTTTGTTTGTTTAACCAAACTACTTGGGTCATATTTATGAATAGTCATTGTTTATTGGATGTTAAATAAACACGGCTATTTTGATACATGATCTCAGAAGAAATACCGTCGCCACAAAGGCTACACAGGCAGGATAGCACACACCACAACCTTTGATGTACCAGTTGCGGACCACTGGTTGAAACGAGAATTAACTCAACGGGTCCCCCGAGGATGGTCGATGCTTGGACCTCGCACATATCCGGCTGACATTGCAAAAGAGTTCAAGCTATCTTTTCATATTATAACATAATTATGGTATGTTGATTCATGCGTTATACTGGATACCATGTACGAGCGGGACGTAGCTAACAGCAAGAGCGTCCGGCCGAGTTTCGAGAGGTTGAAGGATCGATCTTCCTCAGTGGACCGGCTTGGTTATTTCCCGTTATACCCAGTTATCCACCACTGATTTATCAAAGGACTTGTTGATTGTGGACAAGTCCACATACAAGACCCCATGCTATTATTCGGTTAATTAAGCAATGTCATGGTGTCTTTAAGTTTAAATAAACAAACTTTATTACATAGATAACTTGCAATAGATAATCAGTTTCTCTTTAATACTTAGAAATACAAACAATACTAAAACGTATACAGTCAAAATTATAAAGTGATAAAGGGAAAATGAATTGAATTCATAAAATGTACATTGAATGTAAAACAATGTCACAGACGCATATAGAGAGAGCATTCATGTTTCATATACAGAAAATGATTGAGGTACATGTACTTTAAACGAAGAACCATTACATAGTTAAAACGTGCAACATGAGATTTCACGTAATATAATTACATTTTGACATTTCTCTTACTGTTTATAATCAAATATTTTTTAAAACTTGAATCTAAGATGTGTGCAATTCTCTGGATAAACAAGGACAGTGTTTTCTCTTCCGCTAAAACCATCCTCAATTGCGTATAACTTGCTTTATCTTATTGTCACGTGATCGTACTATTGTTCTAAACTGACGCGTAGATTTTGCAGCTCTTATCGGTGAATAGACGGGTATGGCCGACATACGCACGCGCAGTGATTGGACGACCTTCCGCTCTGACGATTAAATGCGGTAACAGGACGGAATCTGCTGTGTAATCTACATATTTAATATTTACATAGTTACATGACAATGATACTAGTAAACACGGGGCGATGTGCATGTCAGTCTGTTACAAGACATTCACTCGGGGAAACTTCGCCATTATGTCATGTTCAAATTCCAACTACATGTGCCGTGCTCTTACGTAATCTGTCGCATTCTTCCGCTTGAACATTGACGTAGATAAATGTGACTTATTACGACACATGACTGATGTGTAATAGTAATAATATGAGCATAGAAGATAAATAAAGTATTACTCGTGTGTTTCCGTAATAATAATTCAGGATATGGAAAATACGAACGTAGACGAGAAATTGAGTATTATTCGTGTGTTTCCGTAACACAAGTGTTGGATATTGATTTATACGAACGTAGACGAGAAATCGTGTGTTTCCGTAAAATGATTGATCGCGTTATACTAATTGCACTAAGTGACTAATAACAGGATTTTATATGAGATATTCCGTGTTGTTATTTTTGTTAGGGGGAATTTCAAGTAAATCTCCATTACAGAAACGAAAAGTTAATTAGTTATAACTTATTTACGTGCTTATATCCAATTAAGGTTCAAGCACGCATGTCCAGGACAGAAGTTAGTGTTAGTATAAGAGGAAACCCGCTACTCTTGATGAGTAGCAAGGGATGTTTTATATGCACTTTCCCACAAACACGACTGTTTGATACCATGGCCTTTATTAAACCAGTTGTGGACACTGGTTGGTGTAAGTGGAAGTACACCTACCCATTAAGCCTTGTGGAGCACTCGCTCTGGGTTGGAACCGGAACTGGGATTGAAATGCCCAAATGCCACGAATGGGATTCGAACCCAGTACCTACCAATCTTAATCCCGATGCGTTTAATTAACCAATGCGTCACGGAGAACCGTACCAAAAAGTTGGATGGATGGATATGTTTAACGTCTACATTCAGAGCAAGCTGTTATAGTAGACGCCTGTCATGGGCATGAATTCTGGCTACGTCCAGCCCTTGCGTCCATAACAAGACAAAAAAGTTAAAATTATTGGGTCTATATACCCAATATGTCGCCCACAGGGAACACCCTCCAGATGAAAGACTAATATACAGACTATATACTATTGTCCACTGCATTCATGTCCTACAGAAGATCTTCTGGTTAGGCCTACTTTACGTAACCTTAAATCTCAGCAAGTATGCATTAAAGCCAAGCCACATTATTATGTCTTAATCCATGGGGCTTGTGGAAACACCACAATAAATCCTCACAAAACCTCTTTGCTTATTACTTGACAGGAACGATACACTGCACTGAATTTAATCGAGTGGAAGACTCGAGCCATTAAATCCGAAAAACTATCAATTAATGCAACACGTGGTAATTCAAGACCGGAATTTCTTACAACGAATTGACTTATTGCCTGACCCGAGTCATCGACGAGACAAAATACTGTTGCGTATTAACCCAATTCTGTGGGCTGTTTGTTTGCTAGTTTATAATAACAGCCTTTAATAAACCGATGAAGTCACTACAAAGAATGAATAAGGCGTGTGTGACACAGGTAAACGGTATTATGTGATATCCACTATTAGTGTCAAGTAGGCTGGCGACACGAATGTAAACACCCGGTCAGGCTATACATAAGTAAAGTTCTCAAATAATATATTTCCCTATTTAGAAACGGTCATGCGAGATAATCTGATAGACTGATTCTTTCAGTCTTATTGTCTGTGATTTTGCTCATACTATAATTATTAAGTATTCATGGCGAAACTTATGGTTGGTTGTTCTTGATAAACATTTTCTCTCTCACAAAGGTGCGGACTAGAAATCTATTATAGTAGTGGTAAAAAAATATTTAAAGTTACTTTGGGAATAAAATAAAATGTGTAATAGATTTTGAGACAAAACATTCGGTGATATATTTATATAATTATAGCCCTTAACCTGTATTATTTTTAGTTTAACCAGTTATGCACTGAGTGTTTTATGTTTCATAGCTTCATCATTTTTACCCTATCTTGACAACCAATACCCAATGTCTGTTTTCGTGCTGGGGAGTCATTCAAAATCCATTCATTCATTGTTATAATTATAGGCTAGAGAGACATTCTTGAAATCGGCATATAGGCCTAATTAATTGACATCATAGAAGTTCTTATATCTTCTTCTTCTTCTTCTGCGTTCCCAAAGCCACGTTTTAACATGTTACCACAACATGCTGGAGCAGATGGAATGTTACTCGACGTTATAAACGTGGAAATTGACTAATGAAATGTGCAGTACATTGTGGTCAAACTGATAGCGTACAGGAGCAGGAAGGGTGCATTGGAGCTGTCGTACAAACAGTACCGGTCACCTGAGCGGCTGGCTGACCACTGGTCAAAGGTCGATTATGGCCATGTTAACACGATGACCAACCGAGTCTACGCGGGAGATAGCAATCATTGATGGAATTTGGTGTCATTAAAGTCGATAAAAGAAGATATTTATTATAACACTAAGCTGTGGCGATTAAACGCGTTGATAGTGTGAATAAACTACACACACCCGTGTACGTCACTAACAGCTCTCTGTTGGTCATTGTTCACTGGACAGACCGAGTCGCGAGGTCAGCCAGTGTTGCGACACCACGGGATCAACATAAAAGTTTCATTTAAAATCTTTCCGAATCCGGAGGCGTCAGATTAAATAGACCGCCTGACCATCGTCCGAAGACTTTCTTTGTAGTTTAATAAATGCGCGATCACCCCTTTGAACTAGAGTCATGATGAAATTAGAAGAATTAACCAGAGATAACCAATAGCTTTAAGAGACGTTATAAGACCTCACCATTTAACCGGCCTCCGTGGTGTAGTGGTTAACGCTGGTAGAAACAGTGTTCGAATCCCGGTCGGGGATCTCACTTTCCAACCCAGAGTGAGTGCTCCGCAAGGCTCAATGGGTAGGTGTAATACCACTTATAGTAATACCGACCAGTGTCCACAACTGGTTCAACAAAGGCCTTGGTATGTGCTAACCTGTCTGTGGGAAAGTGCATGCATATGAAAGATCCCTTGCTACTTATCAATTCTGAGTAGCGGGTTTCCTCTCTAATACTAACACTAACTTCTGTCCTGGACAGTCAGTCGAGGAAACTGGACTGCGTGACCATGACATACGTGCTTGAACCTTAATTGGATATAAGCACGTAAATAAGTTATAGCTAACTAACTAACCACCATTTACAATTTCATAGATACTGTGACCCATATTTTCTATTGAAAAGTATTACGGTGTTGTCAAATGCACGACAAACATCATCACTCAAGCTCATAAGAGACATGCAGCAAGGTTAACGTACACGATAAAATGTACTATAAATCATCGTGACACATGGACGATGTCACAGGTGATGTTGGCTTGGCATAACGCGTTATCATTTAAAAACTAAAGCTATCGTGAAGTTATGCACTATATTATAGACATATCTTCAGGCAATCGTAAAGTACCTACACTGCATTTTTTTTTGCTTTAAACAATGTTGATGACATTAAAGCATGGCCGATGTAGGCTACATCCGGTAAAGCAGTGTCAAGGAAATCCTGCATGGACCTATTATACATCCTAGAGCATTAGCACATGGTTGATGGATGCTAAAAGATAAAGTTTGTTTGTTTAACGACGCCATTGGAACACATCTATTATAAATCAGCGGTTATTGGACGTCAGACGCATTGTGATTATTGATATAATTATGGTCTCAGAGGAACCCGCTGTCGCCGCTTCATGGGCTACTCTTACCGAAAAACAGCAAGGGGTCTTTTATGTGCACTATCCCATAG
>JAUTCZ010055107.1:0-10487 GCA_032273805.1 Melanodrymia brightae | reverse complement strand
AACAACAGTCGGTGCTCTTGCACTGAGCCACGTGGAGAATGAGGAAACCCCTTACAGGACGTTCGACGAGACCGTGAGAAATAATTTGAGACGAATACATAATATTTTGGAAACAATTCAGGTGAGATGAAGATGTTTACATTCAGACCAAGCTGTTATAGTGCTTAGACGCCCGTCATGGGCATGATTTCTGGTCAAGTCCAGCCCTTGCGTTCATGACAGGAAGGTTTGGGGTGGGGGTTGAGGGGGGGGGGAGAAAGGTGGGGGGGGGGATCTTGTACATGACTGACAGCACTGAAGGAGTACCAGAGCCTGGTCTGGGGACCGAAATGGATGAGGTAAAGGTGGTGAAGCCTATAATTTGCAATATTTCTCGGTTAGAGAAATTTCTCAGCAGGAGATTAAGCCAAATGGAAATTAATGCGCCATGAATTCCAGAGGGTGATTTTTGGCGCTAATTTTGAACAGTTTTGCCGAAATATTAAATGTCGGATATCTATAAGAGATTTAGTTGTGGGAGTTCTGACTATATAACCTAGAACCTGACTGCTTTAGCCCCAGAGGGCTGTTTGTGTTTGGAACATGATCTTTGAAAAACAGTGGCATTTATACACACATGAAGAAATGTCTCCGTTTTATATTCACCAGAGATGTGCTCTAATTATCATTTGTGCACTCCCTCGTTGAACCTCCATGGAATTGACCTTTACGAGAGTTCAAATTAAGTCCAGGTCTTGAAAAATTCATGCATGCACTTCCGATATATAAAGTAATTTAATACTTCGGCATTCACTCTAATTGACAAAATATAGGAGTGGGATATAGTCTAGTCACAGCACAAAACATTTTGTGGGCTATTTTCCGTTCTGGCCAGTGATACACGACTGGTTTATCAAATTCCGTGTTGTGTGCTATCCTGTTTATGGGATAGTGCACATAAAAGACCCCTTGCTGTTTTTCGGTAAGAGTAGCCCATGTAGCAGTGACAGCAGGTTTCTTCTGAGACCATGTGACAATATAACCATGCGTCTGATGTCCAATAACTGCTGATTTATAATCGATGTGTTCCAGTTGCATTGTTAAACAAACAAACTTTATCTTTATCTTTATCTTTATCTTTATTTCAGGACTGTGAACGAGAATCGAATGCTGTGTTTTGTGTTGTTCATTGACGACAGTGAGGTGTCTGACCTGAACACTCACTTGTCCGAGATTGCTCTACTGATAACCATATCAATACAGCGGGACCTCAGCTATTTCTTTGGCATTCAAGTTTATACAAACGAGTCCAAGATCTCAGTTGAACCAGGTGATGTTTTATACATGTATCACATATAATGTCAGGGGTCGAAATATAAATTACGTCAGGAGTCGAAATTTAGTGGTTTTACCACTATTCTAAAGGAATAGGAATAAGTTTAAAAATGCATTATTGCATCTGAAAATGTACTATTACTTTAGAAATACCTTATAATAATTACGTGGGGAATAAAACAACTGACTTACTAAAGCTGTATCTCCACAGAAGAAAAGATGTTATATTGACTAAGACTATACTATAGCTGCTGGATGAAAGAACAAACATCTATTTACAATGAATAGTCATGATAGATTTTACTGTTCTATGTTTTATTTCCACTTTCATAACGGAATACATGTACTCGAATATTTGTTTTACTATTCTGTTTGGAAAATCAGTGTTGTTGGGATATTGGAATAGTGTATATTTTGACTCCTAAGCGTTATACATATGAAAGGCCCAATGCCTAGTTTTAAGTCGATTGTCGTGCTTGCGCATCTAATGCTATAATTGTAACATATATCTGGCTAATGGAGTTTTTTGTGTTATTAAAATTAACATTTACTTGCATATTATTGCTTGCAATAAAGTTTGTTTAGCGACACGTCTGGAACACATTTATTATTAATCAGCTGTTATTGGATGTCAAACACGCGGTTGTATCAACACTTGGTCACAGAGGAAAACTGCTACTGCCACATAGGCTACTCTTCTTCGAATAATAGCAAGGGATCTTTTATGTGCACTTCCCCACAGACAGGATAGCACACACCACAGCATTTGATGGACCAGTCATAGATCACTGGTTGGAACAGGAAATAACCCAACGGGTCTCCCGAGGAGGATCGACCCGTCGACCTACCGAACCTCAGGTGGACGCTCTTGCACAGAACTATTCCCCGCTCCCGATTGCTTACAATAATTATGATTATATGTATATCCAGTGTGTTTCTGGTCATCCAAATGGTTATAATAGCTATTAAGCAATAAGGTGTAAGTAAATGTTCATTTTAATAATAAAAAATGCTCCATGATCCAGAAATGTTACAAATAGCATTAGATGTGCATCTTAAGATAAAAAAGGTACTGTTTGATATCAGAGTAAAATGGATATAAAAAGATTGAAAGATGACACTACAGCGCTACACTGCATGCTTGACTAATTCTCTGTACCATATAATTATTGTAATGTTGTCACCAAATGTCTACCATAAAACATTTTGGAATTTTTGTATATTAAATCCATGCTATAACCTTTATGAAACAACTTCTAAAATACTAACTCTCATTTCGTGAAATCAGCATGACACATACTGTCGTATAGCTATATCTATATAAAACACACATTAAAAAAGTACAATGCCATTGAAATAGAAACGCGCAGTACAAAGCATTATACCTGTGTTTTATGTTCACCAGATGCCAAGCTGCTGTACGTTGAACTGTTTGACACAGAACCTGCCGTAGAGGGAACTCTACTGACCATCAACTGTGCAGCGAAGGGCTCGAAGAATATGGTGTTCAGGTGGTATAGGGATGGATCTCTACTGAACACCTCGTTAAGTAACCGCAATGCCTGGCAGATTCACATTCCTCAGACTATTCGTGGAAAGCAAAGCAACGTACTCAACATTGATGGAATTACGTTTTATGATAAAGGTAATTGTAGATCCTACATGTATCTAGCACAATTTAGAGTTACATTTTATGACAATGGTGTGTAGGTCCTACACGTATCTAGCACAGTTTAGAGGAAATGGAGAAACAATAATTTGTTGGTAAACCTAAACAGTGTATGCAAATGAAAATCAACAAAAATTTTGAAAGGGACATGAGTTATGTTGTATGATAAAGGTTTGTAGGTCCTACAAGTATCTAGCATAGTTTAGAGGAAATGGAAAAACAATAATTGTTGGTAAACCTATAAACAGTGTATAAAAATAGCAATTAACGAACCATTTGAAAGCCCATGAACAGAGTAATGAACAGTCTAAGGTACCCTTTGATCATCACAGGAAACAGACTAAGATCCATAAGATCAAAGAAGCAAGTGTTATCTAAGCAATCTGTATATGACTTAAAGCTTTCCCTATCAGAGAACTGCATGGTCTCTGTGTTGTAGTTATGAGACCATTGGTAGTTACTGGGTTCGAATCATGCGCGAGGCGATGAGATGTTTATTGGCAATACTGACTCCAACCCTAGTGAGTGTCTCCCAAGTCTTAATGGGTAGATCATAGTAGATGTATGGTGCTTACACCACCCAGTGTCTCACTACTGGTCTACAAAGGCCATAGAATGTACTATCCTGTCTGTGTGAGACTGCATATAAAAGAACCTTTGCTGTTAAGTAATTAGCAGCGGGTTTCCTCTTTCTCATGCTAATATTAAATTCAGTCCTGAGAAGGGAGTCGAGCTGGATTGAGTGTCCAAGACAGACATAGTCGAATCTCCATTGGATGTACATGTAAGCACGGAAATATCTTATAACTAACAGTACTAACTTTAATTACTTGCTTTTCACTTACACATGGTTCGTAGTTCTTAAATGTTTTATTAATGCTAGATAAACATATTAAAAAATTAGTTATATAACTTTCCTTTTTATGCACATACATTGTTTAAGATCTATAAACACCAACATCTAACTTCTCTTTTCTTTCAAAATTTACAATTTGTTCTTGTTTGTAGGTAAATTCACCTGTGAGATAATAGACTTTAATCGTTCTCAGACATCTTCTGTGGAGGTTAAAGTGATAACACATCCTATGGTGCACTTGCGCCCTCGGTGTCAGAGCGTTGCAAAGGGCGACGCTCTCAGTTTCATATGTCTGTCTCCTGAAGACTTGATAGGGAATTTCTCTTACGAGTGGCTGAAGAACGGCAAGCAGTTGTCACAGACTGACGACGAGGTCGTGGAGCAGATGCAGCCAATAGGAGAACGTCTGCTCGTGTTGTCGGCAAACAGCAGCGTCAACTACACCTGCATGATCACGAATGTGGCAGGGACGTCGTTAGATACGGCATACGTCTTTGTAGCTGATGGTATGTTGATTTGTTTTCTTTTGATGTTTTACATGATCAATAACATCTTTTGAAGTTAGGTGTGTGTGCGTGTGTGTTACTGATGCTATTCATATCTCTGTATTATTCAGAACCATAATTGAAAATCCTCTCATTTATTCTATGTAACGTTAAGATATGAGAAAAATTCCCATGCAAGATTGTGTTCATGTAATTTTTGCCCTTGAATATGCTTAAAGTAACCAATACATAAAATCACCATTAGTTTTCCATTTGATATGTCATGTGTATTATGAGTGGCAATTTTTTTGATAATCCTGACTACCAGCCTCCGTAGACTGGTAGGTACTGGGTTCGAATCCCATTCATGGCATATTGGATTTTTTATCCCAGTGCTGGTTCCAACCCAGAGTGAGTGCTCTGCATGGCTCAATGGGTATGTGTACTACCACTTACACCGACCAGTGTCCACAACTGGTGTAACAAAGGCTGTGGTATGTACTGTTCTGTCTGCTTAATTATATATAAACATGTAAATAAGTTATAACGAACTAACTAAATTAGATTATTTGTTCTTTTTACCTGGTTTTGTTGTAGAAAACACAAGTCTTGTATTCTGCAATGAAGACATGTTTGAGGGTACATTATGGTCAAGAACTCTTGGAGGACACTTTGATATCCAGAACTGTCCCACAGGCATCGGAGGTAAAAACAAATTTTAATGTTGAATGATACAAACAATCGAAGTCCTAGTGGTAAAACATTATGAACATGTAAGTCTTACTTGTTGAGGTGCATTATATTAACTTTGAATGTTGAAAATAAAGTTAAGCACCAACCATTTGTTTCAAGATATTGCATACCCTGGTAATCATAATTATGTCAAATGACACATCAACTACTGGTCCTGGACAGTATGCCTTCATTATTATTCTTCACACGCCACTTAATCGTAAAATACACTTTCTTATTGGTCGGTTTTACTTTATAACACACTTCTATCAAATGGAGACAATTTGTCTGGAAATTGACAAAAGAAAAACTTTTCCAATCAGTAAGTAATGTAGGGCCTATGTACAAACTCCACTTACATACCTAACATTCTCCAAGCTGACATCTTATCCCACAATCAAACGTAATTGGTGCTTAACTTGGTTTTAGGTGTATATAATGTGTCCAATCTGATATTTTATTGTACAAGCTCACACTAAGGCAAAAATCTCTATTGGTCTTGAGTCTAGACTCCAAGATGTGCATGATATAGTAAATACACCATAATTTATTATTGAATAACAAGGTGTGCTGTTTTTACTCTAAATAGTAACATCTGTACACCATTGACAATGATAGTGGTGTTCCTTGTTTTGTGCAATAACACTGCCTGTGTCCAATAAAACTGCATGCAATCAATAACACTTTTTAAAAGCATTGCTTTTTAACTTCAAAATTTCTCTATCACATTCTGTAATTGATGTAATTTTATTGGAATTTTTATTTTGATGTACCGGTATAATAAATAGCATACATTAATAAACTCTTGGAATACAATATAATATTATTTTAATGCATTGTTGATATACTATATTAATGATAAGTTAGTTATCTTTGCTCATAATGAACAAACAATGTGAATGGTAACTTGAGACAGGACACTCACTAATAATGACTTTCTTAAAATATATGTAAAAGACACCGAGAATCTATCAAATCAGATAATTTGGCAGCCATGTTTAAAATGGCATTTATTATATAGTTTCATTGGCTCAAACAGAATCCAGTCTAACATGAGAGATAGCACTGATACAAGTCTAGCAAAAATAAATGTTTGTGTTTCATCTACAACTCTTACTTGTGACCAGATTTGACAATATTTAGATATATAGATGTGTTTTATCGTAATGTTCTCTAAGACTTGTTTTCTGAATTTCCATCAGGTCATTCTACAAGAAACTGTCACTGTACTGATGAATCCTGTGCTTGGCTGAAACCAAATTTTGCTAAATGTCAGTCAAGAAATTTCGTCAAGTTGTTTGACAAAGTACGTATACATTTTTATAATATGACAAGCTCGTCAGCTAGCTTCAACAAATGTTCTATTCTGAAACCCCGTTAAACAGAACACTCTTGGAACTGAGTAAGATGTTCAGTTTAGAGAGGTGTTTGGTTTACTGAGGTTTAAACAGGGCATTTACGGCTCTATGGGACAGAAATAAGTTCGGTTTAGAGGGAATTCCGGTTTACTGAGTGTCCGGTTTAGATGGGTTTCACTGTATTATTTTGGAATATGTATCTCCATTCATTATGTCTTTTCCTATCATTTCCTTCTTCCTCCCTTATTTTGTGTTACTGTCTTAAATAGACATTAAATTTTTCTGGATAGCTTGAGCACTTAGACTAGTTAGTCTTTAGATTAGTGCATGTGTCAATGTTAGGAGCGGGACGTAGCTCAGCAGTAGAAAGTCCGCCTGCAGCTCGATGGGTCAAAAGATCGATGCTCCTCAGAGGACCCGTTGGGTTATTTCCCGTTCCAAGCAGTGATCTACGACTGGTAAATCGTAGGCAGTGGTGTGTGCTATCCTGTCTGTGGGAAAGTGCACATAAAATATCCCTTGCTGTTATTCAAAGAAGACGGCGGGTTTTCTCTGTGACCAAGTGTCGGTACAACTGTGCGTTTGACATCCAATAACTGCTGATTAATAATCAATGGGTCCCAGAGGTGTCGTTAAACAAACTAAGTGTGAACGTTTTTGCATGTTACCTTGTCGTGCGTACTTTATAATACTACATGTATATTGTTTGAGACATTTCTATATTACAGTTAAAGAATATCCAGCTTGGCTATCAGTACCAACTCGACATTATGTCATCCATCTGGAACGACTTGTATGGCATCGTAAATAAGACACCTGATAAGTTTTACGCAGGCGACATAGATTTGAGTGCATCCATATTTCGCAACTACCTCACAACGTTGCTGGAGTTTAGTGTTCTGTACAAGAAAAATGAAAACTTTTCCTTGGAGGTGTGTCTTTAATCGCAATATTCACCACACAGTAATGATGTTGAATGTATTCACAGGCACTTGATGTACACAAGTTGGGCCAGCATATAGACAATAGGTCTACATATTGGACAAATGAAATTTCTTTAAAATACCTATTTTTCTTTTAATCACACTGATTGCAGCCATAAAAGACCAGTAATATAATGTGAAATAAAAGGTTTTAGGAAAACTTCATTATTTTGTCCTTTCAAAATATACCCCTACTAAGTCTACATATAATTGTATTATATTATATTGATTTAGTAGTACGTTTTCAGTAGCTTAATATAGTCCTTGGACTTTTGCCTACAATAATTTGGTATACATGTACTAAATTATTTTAGGCAAAAGGACACTGTAAGCTACTATAACAAATTGGATGTCCAGAAACACATGATATACATGTACACATATTGATATTGTAGGTAATAATATATAAGTAAATGTTAATTGTAATAATCAGAAATGCTCTATTAATTAGCCACAAATATGTTACAAATGGCACTCGTCTTAAAAGTTGGGACATCCTTTAAGAGTTGTGTGTATTATTCCTAACGTAATTTTTTTTCAGAATGTGCTAAAACTGTTTGACTTTCTGATGGAGGAAGCGCTGTACACAGTAGACTATGAAAAGAAGGTAATTATAGGAAAAACAGTTTATTTGTAACAATACATGTACTTCAGCATATACGGTAATACACTCATTAAGATGGTCCCAAAGAATTGTCAGATAAAGTTAATTAATTCAAAAATATATAATTATGCAATACAAATATTACTACCAGTTTTATGTATTGTAATTGCAGGAATTATTATAAAGCATATTAGAGAAACAAATATTTTAAATTTATTATTAAAATATATTTAATATTTTAAGAAAATTATTCGAGAGGGCTTGTATTATTTCAATATTTAATATATTAATGAAATAGAAAATGCATTTATACATTTAATACATTTATATAACATAGGAGCAATATACATTTATGTATAGTATTTGTATATTTAATATATTAATAGGAACTATTAGAAGGCCAGACATTTTCCTAATATATTTAATACATTTACTGCATGACCAGACTTTTATTAAAATATATTTTCAGGAACTAAACGTGGGAACACAGTTGTTACAAATATTAGAACTAATGGCTTCGTTGGAATTTCCTGGTTTTGACTTTTTCAATGGACTGACGGAGAAAAGGAATATGTTTGGTAAATTAACTGTTATCTTATTATTTAGACTGAAGTTTTAATTTATTCTAAAAAAACCTAAATGCATTTTTTAAACAAGATAGCTTGTAAATCATGCAGATTACCACAATAATCTTGCTGCAAGGGTTGGTTTTACGTATACTAGCTCACGGCATCTATAAATGGTTGTAATACAGAACTTTGAGGGTTTCTGAATATAAGCCTGGATCATGTTATTCAAATCTCATAAATGAAATGTAAGTAATCATTTAATATGATAAATGTATATTGTGATGTTGTACTTTTGTAATTAAGTACAGTGTGTATCTATAGTACAGTAATATGTTTATCTTGTACCGGTAATATATATATATATATATTATATTTATGTTATTTACTTAGACATATATGTTTAAATTACAACCGGACACTATCTATATGTGTCTTTATTAATACATAAAAACAAATATATGTGAACTAAAAGATCAAATAAAAAAAATTAAAAAAAGAGTATGAATATAAATCCTAATTAGGATCCTATTTATAAGTACAGCTTCTTTTAAACATTGGTAAATAATACATTATGTAATTATATTGATTTTGTTTGTATTGTTGACAGTTGTTAAAGTTCGAAAGCTCCGTCTCAGTGCCCAACCTAATATGACTGTTGATCAATCTGCTGATGACATCACCTCTACGCGATATCGCAGACGACAGAACATATCCACTAAAGGCAATAAACATCAGCGAATACATGACAACTGTATGTTTATTATAAACATATTTAACTTGAAGTATAGTATAGTTTCTATAAATTGATCATTTAAAATATAGTTTTCTAGTGAAACTAAAAACACAAATTTATATAACTACTTCAGCCATTATAAACTCGAATGAGTCTTTCATGAATAACTTTCTATGATTCTAATTTTAAACATAGGTGTATGCAGCACATGTTTTGGAATGGGGGAAAAATATTTTTTATTACATTTTTCTGAGTAAACATTTTATATTTTTGCATTTTCTAATGCAGTATTAAAATGTTTTCATTTTCTAGGGCACAAATGAATTTTTTTAGGGCAAATTCCATCACCCCACCTCCAGTAAAGTTCCATCCCATACGCCTATGACTTTATTTAATGACAGCCATTTTGCAATAAAAATTAAAAATTAAAAATATTGTTCAATGAAATCCCGTACTACGTAAACTAAGCATTTGTAACATAAAGTGTATTTAGTCAGACCAATTAAAGATATTATTATTCAAATGTATTCAAAATGTTACTACATGCTGGTTTAAAAGAAGAAACAAATGTATTGATAACATAATTATGGAAGAAATATATCATATTCAGCAAACAGGCATACTTGTGTATAATAATATACACTTATGAACTTTCATCAATAACTATTGATTAATCTATCATTTTTTACAAAATGTCTTAACAATTTTTATGATGTGTCACATTAGGAAAAGTCTTACAAAAATAAATTCCTAAATCCCATAATGGTATTGACATTTTAGTGAATGGTGCAGGAAGTAACCAATCAGAGAGTGCTGAAGTGGTTGATGTTTACACCACACAGAAGATGCTGGTGGTCGAGATGCAAATAGTATTCACAGATCTCCTCTTAGATGAAGAGACAGAAGGGATGTAAGTACAACATCAATATAAAGATACAGTTTGTTTGTTTAACAACACCACTGGAACACATTTTTATTTTTTTATTTATTTTTTTTAAAAATTTATTATTATTAGTCAAACTTCGTTATCTCGAAGTTCAAAGGACTGTGTCAAACAGTTCGAGATATCGGTTGTTTCCAAATACATTTTTTGGTTAATTCCATCCAGAACCAGTTTTATAACGTTCCTCAATTGATAGATCTATTTGCTATTAATAACTTTTAAACTTGTACACAAGACGATC
>JAUTCZ010055096.1:0-10489 GCA_032273805.1 Melanodrymia brightae | reverse complement strand
TCATTGCGCTTCATTCCGTAACCGGGGAACATTCGGATCTCAAGTCTATATGCATCACTCCGATGACTTGAAAGTTGTAACCCAAAAACGTCTACTTTTCTTTGATTGGCGATTGGCCATATTTTACTAGTTATTTTTTATATGCTTTGACATTATTATTGAAATATCTTTGTTTTAGACTTCTATAATAAGTGTTTATAGAATCCATATCACTCCAGAATGAAGCTGAAAGCAACTGAATTTTACAAAAAAAAATCCTGGGGGAGCAAGCCCCCGGACCCCGAAAATTTTCGGCCCCTTCGGGGGCTCGAATTAGACCCGCCCATTTTTCCAACCCTCTTAACTGAAATCCTGGGGGAAACACTGCATGTTAGATGTTAATATTATAATTAGGCCCTACTGTTATTTTTAGAACAATACATGTTCTCTAGTATTGTCATTAAACAAAACAATGTTATCTTTATCTTAGATTTTTTTGCAAGCCATTCGTTTAAGGTCATTTTGTTGAATTGTTCAGCCATTAATTCATATACACTGTAGTTGTGCCTATGGATGTTCATGATACGCCATTTCTCACAAGGCAAAGTGGTGTTCATGATTTTTGCTTACTTATTTATTATATAAAGAGTGCACTGGACTAGATGGAACATTTCTTGATCTATTTGTGTTTAATTTTGTAGGATTCTCAGGGTCAAACTGCTTTACATGTTGCCTGTCAGAATGGTCACAAATCTGTGAGTATTTTCTTTCCATATGAACCTCTTTGTGACCGGATGGCTTACTCTGCACCACCAATTAAATTACATTGTTGACAAGATACCACACTCCGGGCAACTATTATTATTGTTACCATAGTTTCAGCATTTCACGGTGTCATTTGAGCACCGACCGATATGTACAGTATAATATATAAAAGAAATATAATTTTTATAATAAATAAATTATTGCAGTGAAATTAAACAAAAATCTTAAAAAATTCAAATCACTGAATGCCTTGTTTCTTATAAAATAGTAACTTATGTGGATGAATGTGTTATAATTACCATACTTCTGACACATAATGAATAGCTGCTGATTAAGACAATATACTGTGACGTTGTTAAAAAAGCACTGCTTCCTATTGATTGTATCAAAACGTGTGTATTTCAGACTTTGTTGTGTCTGCTAGACAATGGAGCATCAGTGAATAGGTCAAACCACAATGGATGGACTTCCTTACACTTTGCCTGCAGGTTTCTATCTTTTCTTTATATTCTATAGTGATGGCTAACTTATAATTTAATGAAATTGGGATGCAATTAATCTTAGAAAACTTCAACCTGATAACAGTATAAACATAATAATACATGTATCTACTTAAAGTTCCTCATTAGGATCTAAATAATCTTAATGGGAGATATTCCTCAGTTACATGTATCTGTCCTTAGCACAAAACATAGAGATGTTGTTTATGATGAAGTTCGTCTGCATTCACAGCGTTGCCGCTCAATGCGTAGTTAGGCCTATCGACAGGGAAAAGAACAAGAAATGTGTTTTAATTAATCATCGTCTTTCTACATTAACAGATTCTGAATTTGCATTGAAAAATTAGCTTATTAAAACTAAATATGTCTACCTTAATGTTGACAGTCACGGCCAACATGATGCAGTTTCCATCTTGTTAGAAAGACAAGCACAACTTACTGAAGGACATTTTGGAAAGTCTCCCTTGGACCTGAGTATTGAGGTAAGACGAATCTTTTTATAACTTCTTTAATTGAGTTTTAAATATAATTACAAGATTTAATATTAATTTTAAATAATTTACATGTTCTGATATTAGCTCAGCGCAAGAGCATCTGCCTGAGGTCGAGAGGTCAAAGGATCAATCCTCGCAAGTGGACCAGCTGGGTTATTTCCCATTCCTACCAGTGATCCATGACTGGTTTATCAAAGGCCATGGTGTGTGCTATCCTATTTGTGATAAAGTGGACTCCTTGCTGGTTTTTTTGGTGAGAGAAGCCTATGTGGTAGCAGCCGAGGGTTTCTTCTGAGACCATATGTCAACATAACCACTGATTAGTAATCAATGTGCTCCAGTGGTGTCATTAAATAGACCAATTATATCTTTGATATTCGTTTATTATATTATTTTCCTTGATTATAAGTGGATTGTGATTTGTAATTTCTATATTCGCTATCTCTCTACGAAATGTACCTGCCGAGATTTAGATAGCAGCGGTTTTTCCACAGTAAATATTGTGCCCAAATTATTCTTAAAACAATAACATTTTGGGTGGAAATTAGATTTGATCAGGAATATATAAATGAACAAAGGAATGAGTGTAAACTGTGCAATGCTAATCTAGATAAGATGACATCATTGTAATATATTATTTAGATAATTTTGCAGTCATTTGGAAGTTTTTAACATGATTAATGAAATGTAGGCTCAGAGATGATGTGACAGTTTTTTTTAAGAGTTATCAGGTCACATATATTTTCAGAAAAAGATAAGTCATTAATAAATAAGTTACGATTGTCTCCTCAAGACAAAGAACAAAGTCAAAGAGTTGTTTACCTTTCGCGATTCTATGACGACGGTTAGTGTCGATTATGGGTAGGTGCTATAACATTCATATGTTATGTTTTACTTAGATTTATTATGTTGTACAGGGCGGATATGGTGAGACATGTGAGGTTCTGCTGCAGTTCCAACCTCGATTGTTCTCAACATTGCTGCACAGTGTTCAAAAGTCTTACATTCGTCAAGACTCAGTAAGTATGACCATAAGAGACGCCAATTCACAATTTGTAAATCCATGTCATGCACAGAACTCTGGCGAAGTCAGCGGTTGTGCCCATGACACGTGTACTTGAACAGTTTTCTGATGGAAACACACCAAAAATGACCCAACCCAACCCAATTTGTAAATAGGGGAGAAGTCGCTATAGAAACAGTCGGGGACATTTTGTAACATTTTACAACTAAGAAAGAAATTTTTATCATATAAAATGAGTGGTGGAAGTATTCAGCTTTTGTTAACTCACAAAATTTTACAATCTGACCAATTTAATTTATGGAGAGATAAAATGCACGCTCTTGTCGGATATTGATTTTTAGCAGGTGTTCCCGAAAACCTGTATATTTATAAGTTGCACCAGTCTACTATAGTTGATGTGTCACATCACAATCTTAAAATAAAACATACATGTAATTTTGACAACTGTCCTGTGTATAAATTCTGCTGCTTATTTACGTATTTAATTTTATTTCACATCATTTAATATGTTGCCATCTAGGTCCGTCCCTAAAGTATGAACTGTGCACACTCAATATAAAAAAAACAATTCTTTCTTGCTTTCCCTCATTTTTGAAGATCATTAGTGTGGGGGTCTGTGTTTACTAAACAAAATTATCCCAATGTCATGGTTCATGTATGCACCATTTCATTATCGATACATAGGAACCTGCTCTAAAATCTTTCTGAATAAACAACAACCTGTCTGTAAAGCACAGTTTGGAAATGTCACTTCTATATACAAGAGCAAAGACTAACTGCTCATTATGGCCACTTTGTAGATCATTGGTTAGTTAGTTATAACTTATTTACGTGGTTATATCCAATTAAGGTTCAAGCACGTATGTCATGGTCACGCAGTCCAGTTTCCTCGACTGCCTGTCGGTATAAGTGGTATTACACCTACCCATTGAGCCTGGTGGAACACTCACTCTGGGTTGGAGTAGGAAAGTGAGATCCACATGTGGGATTCGAACACTGTTCCTACCAGCCTGTAGTCCGTGGCGTTAACCACTGCACCACGGAGATCATTTGGTTGGCCTTTATATATAAAGGCCATCTACTCTTAAAGGTCATCTTTTGTAACTCCACTGGATGATATTTATGCACAGATTGGTTTGTAGTATGAACTATTTTATTTAATTAAAGTCAATAATTGCAACATTTTTCAGCTTTTAAAAGTTTTGTGTTATCTTTCGAAACAAGACAAATCTTTGAAGGAGAGAATATTGCCAGGTTTGGCTGAGCAGACATCATTTCTTGGTCACAGACTTCTCAGGTAAATATAGTTTAATCATCGGTGGCATTTGAAGAGAGGTCCAAGCCAAAAATCATGCTTTTAGTCTGCAACAATATAATTATGGTTTAAAAATATACAACATAACCAAAATTGTGCTACAAACCTTCAAATTTCTTGATCACTTATAATAGAAAAATTCTCTAAAACTTTTTCATATGACTCAAATTAGACCCGCTGTCCGATTTATGTTTCACAATATATGGTCTCGATCCATTTCGTATGTTCAGATTACATCCTATGCCACGTTCTTTGCTGTAATTTCCTCCTGGTTAATTAATACTGTTATAACCATAATATTATTAATATCAGCACCCAAACTTACAACAGCATTAATACTTGGTACATTTTCATGCTTTACAAATCGAACTTACAAATAAATTGCACAATTAGAAATTACTTGCAAATTTGTGAATAATTTAATCAGCACATAGACACATGATACGATTAGGACTAAATTGTGTCCTATATCAACTGTTGCTATAATCTGTGTTTTCAGTATATCTGGTGATGGAGAGGCGGACATCAACAGTGTGCTGAAGTGTGTAAACATCATGCAGAATCTGACAATGCTACAACATGCACAGTCTGTGAACAGACTAACTGAAGCAACTCGACAGAGGTCATCATCTCAAGGGTCAAGCAGCTCAAACCCTGACCAACCCATACAAATAGTCTCCTACCCATTTCAGGTGATTTCACAAAAACAATTTTAATTTGGTATGTAATAGTGAAGGCTGTACGTCAAGAGTAGCATATGCAACTTTACTTGATTCTCACAAAGATGTCTGTTATAAACAAGGACTATTCAAATAATTATCGTACTGGCTTTTTGTGGGTTGGGGAAGGAGTGGGGAAGTCTGAGTCTATAGAGGTGAGAGAGCTGTTTCCAGTCGTCTCTCTGAAGATGATTACTTACTGTGCTCTGTTCAGAGTTTCATCTCATCAGTATACAAGTCTGAATCTATATAGGTGAGAGAGCAGGCAGCAGTATCCAGTCCTCACTCTGAAGATGATTACTTGCTGTGTTCTGTCCAGAGTGTCAAGATGATCCATCTCTTTTCCACGTGAATGCATTTCTTCCAGATGGTGTTAATGTGGTTCTGTAACATTCCTAATATATACATGTCAGCACACTAATATATACTATGAATATGCAACATGGGTTAATATATCTTATCCGATGATGTGTCTAATTGTACTGGCAGATTAGACACATATTTCTTTAAATAAAGTTGGTTTGTGTAACTACTCCATTGAATCACATTGATTAGTAATCAGTGGCTACAGGATGTCAAATACGCAGTTATGTTGACACATAGTTTCAAAAGAAATCTGTTACTGTTTACATATTTTACATTCCAATGTAGATGATCATTTTTCACAGTAATTCTGCCTTTTCATCCAAACAATGTTCGGAAAGATGACATAAGATAAAAGCAATGTTCAGATTGCTTTTTAGATAAAGATATCAGTCCACAGTTGATCAATGTTTTAATGTTAGGATTAAGATCGGAAAGGTTGGGGTGAAACCCAATCCCAACATTGCTTGGATTTTAAAAAACATTGGTATTTATTCATTGTACCTTGTAAAGTTGAGTTTATTGTTCTGCTATCTTTCAGCCACTTGAGACTTTATGGCAACTTTTAGAAGACTGGCTCAACTTTTTATATCAAGAAATGACAAAACATCCCGAACCAGATGACAAAGCTATACCCAATAAGTTTGTTACCCAAGTGAGAAGTGACACTTATGCAACAACAGCATCACGAAAAATAGAAACCGGCCAGAATGTGTCACAAGAATTACTTGATTCTTGTAATAATACTACTGTGCACAATGGTGATGAGCATCCAATCAAAACTATGAAGACATCATTGCTTACGGAAAACACATCAGTTCTGACAGAAGTTGAAGATAAGCAAGAGTTGATTCACTCTGTGGAGTCAGTACCTGAAAATAAGCAAGAGGTGACTCGCTCGATGGAGTCTGTGGTCAGAGAAGAAGACATTGTGACAGCTGTGTTTCCAAGAATCTGTGCTTTGATTCAGGCATTCCATGTTTGTAGTCATTCCAATGTAGATGAGAATTTTTCACGGTAATTCAGCCTTTTCATCATTCTAGTTTACTTTGTCATTCAAAGATGACGACAGAGTTTTAATGCCATAATATAGGATCTGTTTTACATCTAAATTTGTCAAAGAAACGTTTTGTGACAAAATATTTGTAATACTTAATAATAATATGTAATTTCATCTAATTTCTTAGATGTTTATTTGTTTTCTGGCTGTATGATAGCAACTTAATAAACAGCAGTCATTGTTCACGGGTTACTAGGTAATTCATGGCGTTACTGCCTCATTAGTATTCTCACATCGGTTCTCAAAGACATGCTATTGGCTCTCTCATACATGGCTATTATACAGGTACATTCTACAAATTACACAGTCGGTTAAATGAGGTTAATAAGTGGTACAGTTATTTGTTGTTTGGTTTGCAAAAAACTTGTTTATGATGAATACACTCATTTCATTAGATATCAAGTACCAGTATCTTGTAACTCACTTTCACTTGTTAGATACGTTTTACAACAACTCATTGCAGGGTAAATGATATCTAATGGTCCCTCATGTATTCTCTATATCTGCTTTTTTCAGTCCTGTTGAAAATGATGAGTTTGCAACTTTTGTTCTTCGACACCTTCCTGTACTGAGGTTGCTTGTTGCCAGGTGATATTTATTTCATGTATTTTTTTAACATGTTTGCAGAAGACCTAATGTTACACGTCTGTCATTAGCATTACGGTATCTCAAAATATTTCGGACAAATGATGCGTCCATGTAGGAGATAAACGTAGTCTGTTTTCCTTTTAGAGTTATGTTATCAAGGATTAGATACCTCTAAATGTTAAATGTAAAATCTCATGCTAATGCATTCCATTTTAAATTACATTTAGCTGTATCAAATCCTCGATAACATACCACTAAAATGGAAACAGACTATGCACCGGGTATATCTCTATTCCACCATGCCCATTTTTTTTATTTTAATCTTTCTTGATTAATTTTGTTTTCAAAAGGCTCAATTAAATTTTGATATATATTTTGTCCGAATATTATACAGCTTTTTGTTTTAAAAAAGATGGGTCGTATAGATAGGCCTCAGCGGCAAATAAGCCACATGGAGTAAATTTCAATGTTTTAAAATGTATAGCCTGAAGGCAATACACAAGAGATTATAGTACCTCAAATATTACTACCAACGGACGCCAATAAACATAATCTTCAACTGAAGAACTGCACACAAGAATAACAAAAAATCACAGTTTTAATAACAGTTTGATTCATAATGATACGATTTATCTCCGGCTCTAAATCCATATTACAGTTAAACCAGCTATAACAGGCACCTGTATACATGTATAACAACCATGTGTATATAAATGGCTCTTTTGACATATCCATTGTTAAACAAATCTATCTGTTTAGGACTTGTATGTAAAGGTCACTTTTATATGTCCCTGTGGTGGCCTGGATAAACAGTTTTGACTATACTATTACTATTAGTGTTACTGTGTTTGCTAAAAACATGTCTAAATTAAACAACTACAAATGTACATGGATTTAATTGACAATGTCTTTGCTTGCTACACAGTCATTCTTTAATGTTATAATTTCACCATCTGCATTTTTTTTCTTATATGTTTTATTCTAAATTTTAGAGAACCGAAGCTGATATTCCGTCATTTTAATTTTTTGCTCAACTGTAACACACTGATGCCGCATTTCCTGCCAGTAATCAGGTTGCAGGTGCGTCACACGTCATTACACATCCATCCCCATTGTTCTCTGTAACATACATGTACAAGTATCTTTTCTCAAAATATAATCTGAAAATTACTTTATTTGTATAAAGTTGATTGTGTGATAACTTGTTACTATTAATGAGTGACATAACATATAGACAAAAATAAATTCAAAAACATAAAATGAGACCGTCTACAGCAGCCACTTTTATATATGAATCACCTGTCTATAAGAACCACTTTCAATATGTTTCAATACATTCAAACCTGTATATAAAGACTACCTGCACTACTGGCCACCTTTGTTGATCCTTGGTGTCCTTTATAGACAGGTTTGATCATTTCTGCTCGTATATTGTCTCTTCATCCACTATTCTATAATAATAATAATAATAATAAAACTTTATTTAATGAGGGTTACTAGTTTAGCGTTAGCTAATCTTCCATATTTTAGCTAATGTTAGGTTCTATATTTTAACAAATGGCACAATACATGTACAATGTATATGTATCATAACTTTGAAAACTTGTTTCATCTAGGTCTGTGCCTGTAATCTATGAAAAATGTTTTTAAAACTTCTAATAGCAGTAATCTGATATGTTAATAATGGAAAATTATGTCGCAAGTATTATGTTAAATATTAAAACATTTATAAAATGATACAGGTGTAGTTTGTTTTTTTCCTAAAAACGTATAATTTGTTTATCTACTGCAGAGCTTTGACATGCGCAGACAGTGGTTTTATGACAACCTGAGGCCAGACAGAGACGACGATTCCATTCCCAATATGCACGACGTAAACATGATCATAGTAAACAGAGGTATAGTCAAACTCCATCTTAGACCACCCTGGTTCTGCATGTAATACCACCCTGCTATCAAGACCATTATTTCAAAAACGTGGCCTGTTACCTGGCTACCATGATCATTGCATTGTAAATTCATTCCCATTGACGAACTAAGGTGCTTGCACTTCAGATTATTCTACTGCTATGTTATGTATTCAGTTGTGGCCATCAGTAGACCATAGACTGCCAAGACTTGTACTGTATATATTGTTTATTACACAGAACAATTGTTTCAAAGCAGCTGCAGAGAAGTGATGAAGAAGAGCCCGTCTGTGTTGAAACAAGGACTGCTTGTACAGTTTGATGGAGAAGAAGGAATGGTATCTATCTTTTTCATTGCCTGCTGAGCAAATCATAATTTCATAATGGTGTGCCACTTGTGCAGATATCGTTTGCACATTAAGTTTAGGGGATGTGAAATAATATGTCATTTACAAGGATGTCTGGTTAGTTTTATGTTCAATCTCTTGTTATATTGCAGTTAATGTATTACAAAAATCCTGAAAACATGAACATAACATCCTAGCTATTTCAATAGTATATTAATAGAACTATTACTAGGTAATCTCATTTTCTGTTTTTGAAAACAATATGAACATTTTGTTAAAAGTTGTCATTTCTGATTACAATATGCAGTAGAACAATTATTTACCTATCTTTGAATCAAGTACCATCATACATTATGTATTTGTTATGAAATATGTTTGAAGTTCGAATTTATTTCAACCAATTATATTGGACAATTACCCCCACCCCTGTACCATGAAAACTACAATTTGAAAATCTCACTTTGCGAATTTATAAAAATTTGAAAGTTTTGAAATTGGAAATGCACTTTCTAAAAGCTAAATATTTATATCGTAACCACACCTGTATTAAGAGGAGGCACCTAATGGTATACCCAAAATAAGCTTCTTAAAACAGGTGATTGGTTATTACAGTTTATTTTGATCATTAGAACCAAGATTTTATCAGTGATAGATTGATCTGTCTGTCACTAGGGATGTTGATATAGATGTACTTGAATTAAAGTTAGTTATCAGATGCCTTCTTGTTTGATTGGAAAGATGTTAAACATGGGCAGAAGATACAGAACAAAAATGGTTAATTCAGGCTTTATACAGATGACTTGGGTTATAATTGAGATTTTTTTTAATGCATTGACAAAAGAT
The DNA here is from genome assembly GCA_032273805.1 of Melanodrymia brightae. Classification (NCBI taxonomy): domain Eukaryota; kingdom Metazoa; phylum Mollusca; class Gastropoda; order Neomphalida; family Peltospiridae; genus Melanodrymia; species Melanodrymia brightae. The sequence continues at coordinate 585 of JAUTCZ010055096.1, read as the reverse complement.
GGTGTTAATGCGTATTGTGTGAAGATTGAATGTAAGAATTGAATTAATTGTTTATTTCAGGGTCACGGTGTTATACGGGAATGGTTTGATAATCTCTCAAAAGAGATACTTAATCCCGATTATGCTCTTTTCACACAATCAGAAGATGGTAGGTTTTATACAGTGTTATCTTTAGTACAAACACAGTTGTAAATTTAATATATAGTTTAGTTTCATTATTTTGCTGAAGTCTTCAATTTAAAAGTGTGGGACAGCTTAACTCAAAAGCGTCTGCTTTTTTGTGGGCAAGTTTCAATGATAGATCCTCCTCAGTGGACCCATTTGGGGTATTTCTCATTCCAGCCATTCATTCACGGCTTGTTCATCAGAGGATGTGGTGTGTGCTATCCTGTCTGAATAATTGCATATAAAAGACTCTTTGCTATTAATCAGTTAGAACCGGTCTCCGTGGTGCAGTGGTTAATGCCACGGACTACAGGCTGGTAGGAACGGTGTTCGAATCCCGCATGTGGATCTCACTTTCCGACTCTAAACCAGAGTGAGTGCTCCGCCAGGCTCAATGGGTAGGTGTAATACCACTTATAC